>JAIPRM010002828.1:0-28581 GCA_025469315.1 Stegophylla sp. TES_Ste_2020
AATTGAGAAATTCAAAAAATGACCTCTCTAAAGTACAATCTAGAGGCGAATCCGATTTCAAAAAGTTATTGATCAAAACTTTTGGACAAGTATTTCTATACGAAAAAGTGTTAACAGAAAAAAAAAAATAAACATCATTGTAAAAACACTAGCTTCTTCACTTTGTTCAGAATCTAAAATAATAATAATAACAAACTCATAATGCTCAATGAGCCACATTTGTGCGAAAAACCTTTTTAGATTCCGAGTGGAGCGAAGAAGCTAGTGTTCTTACATATATATATATTTATTATTATTTTTTCTGTAAACACTTTTTCGTACCCTACAGAAATATTTGTCAAAAAATTTCAACTGGCGACTATTGGAATCATAACTTGCTATAAGATAGCACTTTTAAGAGGTCATTTTTCAAAAATTAGAAAAAACACCAAAAAAATTCGACAAAAAAGTCTTTAAATATATATATATATATATATATTTTATTCAAAATTTATGAAAATTCCAATATAAACTGAGTGTAACACGAATCGCATTTTGGAATTTTTTTTTTAATGTACAAAAAAAAAAAATCATTTTTTCGGTTATATATTTTCAAATTTCAACAGTTTTTTCCGTTAATTTTTTTACAGTCCCGATTTTCTCTATAGACTTACGGTCATGAAATTATGTCAAAATTCGCCCAGTAATTTCGACCGAAAGCAAACGCAAAATTAGGAGACTGAAACCGTGTTAGAGAACCGCAGGATATAATCGATAGTGATAAATGAAAACGATTATGTTCGACGCGAGAGGGGTGAGCCGAAAACCGCGAGGTGAAAAATCGCGAGGGATTACGAGCTCCGCGTGTCCGTGCGGGCTCGTTATTGTGCGCAGAGCGATCGTTTGAGTTTTCTAAAAACGAAAAATCCCCGCGTTTAATCGATAGGTCCGAAGCGGCGCAAAAACGCTTAAACACCCCGACATTTCTCACGGAGTTTACCCAACGTTTTCGTCAGACGCACGACGTAATGGGGCGCATTATCGGCGTGGCGCGTGTGGGAGGGGGGAGGTGGTGTAGTGTAATCACGGCAGTGCTGTTTGGAAACCCGTAGGAAAGTGGTGAAAGGTCGAGGGGCGCGTGAAGCAAACTGATTTGTTAGCGAATAACGTCTAATTATCAGTGATTACTGATAATAATTAGGGCTACGGACTTATATAGGAGTTGGCACGTTTTTCAGAAATCATTCAAAACATAGTTGAGTAATGTAGACATGCGTTTCATAACGCCAGGAGTTGTATGCAGTTCTCTTTGATTTGTATATTTTGCATATATAGCTCTTTTTTTCGATATTTCGGTTATATTTGCATTTTAAGTGCATATTTCACATGTTTTTAATTTGAGTTTTCTTGGTATTGGAAAATTTTTAACTGAATACCTCTGAAGAGATTGAATATTATTTGATATTTTTATTTGTTTAAATGTAAACTTAAAAAAAATAAAGAAGGAAATTTCATAAATAATAAAAGAAAAATTAATAATATATATATAAAATAATATATTATACAATACGATTTTTAAATATTTAAGTTTTTACAGTAAAATTTTATTTTATATATTTTAACTACAAAGTTTTACAGGTTATTATTATTTTTTTGAAATTAAAAAGTAGTTTCTGAATTGGTAAAATTTCTGTATCAAAAACAATAATCAGTATTTTATTACATTGTCACCGAGATGATATCTGCTGAATTTTATACGGATCACTGTGGTGCGTATAGATGTCAGGAAAACGTTCTAATTTGCGCCAAATCACTCACTAACATATGGATAAGGGGACGGGGAGGCAGAAGTAATATTTGCAAAAGACCTCGCGCGCTTCTCCGAAAGGCCTCGAATCTAATTTGAAAAAAAATCATTTCTTTCGGTTATTGTTTCTTTTGATTATTATATCCGTGGATATTTTTTCCTTGTATGTATTTTTACTAGTTAAAATAATTTATGGGTATGCCAAATGGATAAAAACACGCATAGAGATTATCTTACTGTACCGTTTTGTTTATTCAATATCATTGTATGGTCTTACAATATTTAATTTAATTCTTTGTTGTCTCCACTCGAACAATGTTTTCGAAATTAACACCGTAGTGTAACCGTAAGTACAAACATGCCGCTGAAGGTTAATTAAAAATTTTCATAGCGTATAAATACCGATTTCTGTGTTTCTATATACAAAACGGGATCCGATTTAGCGGCGCGCCTTAATAAAATACATTTTCCAAATTCGACGTGTTGGGCGTAAGAGCTCTGAAAGCAATTAGGTAAAGCCCCTTCAATATATATTATAAACAATAAACATGGATTTATTCGTTATTGTATTGTATTCTATTTGCAATTATAACGTGAAAGCATTTTTACTTTCT
Source organism: Stegophylla sp. TES_Ste_2020 (assembly GCA_025469315.1). Lineage (NCBI taxonomy): Eukaryota > Metazoa > Arthropoda > Insecta > Hemiptera > Aphididae > Stegophylla > Stegophylla sp. TES_Ste_2020. Next base: position 2,401 of record JAIPRM010002828.1, read on the forward strand.
TTAGAAAGTAATCAATTGAGTGTAGTAATTGAAATGAAAAACATTTGAATAATCAAAATTTTAAGAGTGTGTAGAATATAGGAAAATAAAAAATATGCAACTCACTATGTAGTATGTTTAATTACTGTGTAGATGGGTTGGTATTAATATAATATATTAAAATGTGATAGATCCGATATCATGTTCATTGCTTTAGGTCCAAAAAACCGTCGGCGTGTTCGGCACTGAAAACTCTGTTTTTTTTTTTTTTTTTTTACTTTTCTCTTGATTTATGAGATCTATAAAGTCGATAGATTATATGAAGCTTTTTAAAGTTTTGAAATGTCGTTTTTTATATTTTATTGTCATTCATATCAAAATACATTGGATTCCACTTAATGTATAGGCACAGTTTAATTTCACCATAATTTTTATTTTGTGAGAACGTTTAATCTTATCTATATAATCGGAATTTTTTCATTTATGCAAATATATTTTAGAAGCATAGTGATGACGAGTTGAAATGCATTTGATTTTCAACATTTGTATAATCAAACCGATAAAGGTTCAATGGTTTTCTTTTCAACTCTTAATACTCACAATCCCATTGGACGCAGCTCGTGGTATAATTTTATTTTATCTGCGCACTCATTATACGAGTATTCTATGTTGAGCTTTGTTAAAACACAAACCGAATCGAATGCCAACGTTAAGCGGTGTTTTTTTTTGAACCTTGTTTTTGCATACATTAGAGTTTCGGGATCAGACCTTTGTGCCCCCCATATTAGGCGGTTGCCCATACTATAACCGGTGGCTACGTGAAATCCACTGTGTATTTTAAATTGTTATAATTCGTAGTTTCGATACATCTATATTAGGTATGACACAAATGCCATTATAGGTAAAATATTTTTCTAAAATAACCAAAAACTAACCGTCAGGCCATCTTTATTTTATTTCGTTATTATTTCAGTGCCTAGTGTTTTCAAAAAAAAAAAAAAAAACCAAGTGTGTTCATGAGTTCAAGTGTTCTAATGATTCAGAATCATCGATAGGCTTCAACAATCAGATTGTCTCAAACTCGTGCCGAAGTAACACCTAAACCAGAGTCCCGTAGCCAGACCAAATTTTCAGAGGGGAGCATTATATATAAAACATTATATATTATGCAATTTTTTTGTTTATTTACACTGATATCTCATTAAATGAACACGACGTGTATAATAGAATTGTTTAGAAATTTACAAAGGAATTTACAATAATGCATTTATTTGAAAAATGCGAAACGAATAAAACTAAGTATTAAAAATGAAACTGAAATTAAAGTTTATTTATATATTAGTTAAATGATGAAAATAGGGGGTCGTGGGTCTTCTCAAAAACACTGAGAACCGCTGAAAGAACATATACCTTCCTAAAAGTCTTTCTAATATTTTTAATATTCTTCTTAGAGAGGGCAAAGATTGGGTTTAGGAAGGTTCAAACAGGCCCCCCCGCCCCATAGCTATGGGCGCCTGATCTAAACGCTCACAAATTAAGCCCCCTCCCCCAAAAAACTTTTCGCACATAGCACCTATATTTACCCTGCTCGCTCTGTATTCAAGTGAACTCGCACAACACACGCATCCCTTCAAACGACAACATACTATACTCTCGAGCGCAATATCGATGGCTTTTGCCGGCGCTTCCGAGTCGAGTCAATAATAATGATAATAATAAATCCACCATTGACCAGTGCCCATTAAGCGCAGAAACGGATGACCGTTATTATCGTAATTTACGGACAACCGATCACACCCACGGTTCACAGTGTGTATTACAATAACATTATGTTCTGGACGTTGTACACAACTACTGCACTATAATAATAGACGCGCGTATAACGTGCGAACGGACGTACGGCCATTAAACAATATTCAGACGTTGTTGTACGTGCGTTCGGAAAATACGACGAGCACGAGGAGTGTGTTATGGACGCGCGCATTACACAACACGGAATATTATCTGATTATCGTTATAATAATATTAGCACAGATATAATATATAATGTACTAGATGGCCGACTTCGTACTAGACTATATGCATCCAAACATGAGTCCTCGCCATTTGCAAGTTGGGCAATGTTTACAAATAGATATTATCAGTGTGTGTGTGTGTGTGTGTGTGTGTGTGTGATAATAAGCAATAATAGGTAATCAATTTTCAAACATTTCAAACATATATTTTCAAATCAAATTGTATAATACTACACTTTTAGTTGTGTCCTAAAAGCTGTTGTATCCTTAATAGTAATATTAGTGTCAGTTATTAAATAGCAATTATTAAACATTCTCAATATAAAATGACAATAATTGTTGTGTATGATTACCTGAAGCTCCGTACAGTATCTATATTTTTGTACAAACGATTTATTATTTCTTTCAAATTCAAAACACCCACTTAGGGTATCCCACCCGAGGAGCAAAGTATGTCCAGATTTCACGTACTCGTATGCCTCTTCATCCATTAAATTATATCGTTTTTTAAAAGCACACACACTAGTTTTACAGACGTATTTTAAGAAGACAATTATTCAATAATAAATATATTTTTGTAACTAGATAATTTAAATTCTTATCATTTTGTGTAGTATCATTCGAAGGTCTGACGGTAACGCTTCACGATTGTCACATTGATCAAAAGCCCGGAAATAAATGCAGTCGAAAATTATTTTTCTTAGTATTATATGAATCATGGTAAAATGTGTTTGCTATTCTTTAGTTTCTAATTTTAATTTTTTAGTATCGTACACAAAACTCATTTAAATATTGAGTCTTATTTATATTCTTACTGTATAAATTTACGTCGTACGAAGTGTTTACCAAAAATAAAATTGTTTTAACACATACATACATACATACGTTTTTGAAATTTATTTTTTTTTTTCTACCTCTCAACGACGGAAATTTTCTTTAAAATAGAAAAATGTTTGGTCCCACCAAACGAATCCGTTATACTTAGAGGTTTTACTGAATTCAAATAACATTATTAACTGTTTATAACGGGAAGGGGGGGGAAATGTTTGGTGCCAAACGGTTCCGTTACACGGAGAGGTTTTACCGTGTTTCGATAATATTACAGAAATCCACGGTTATGTCACAAAACACGTCATATTACCGTATCGATCCGGTGCGAGGAGACAAGCGGACGACCGACCGACCGACAGACGTCGCGCGCACGTTTCTCCCGGGACGATTATAACAATATAATAATATATTATATCGTTCTCGTGCGTATAGGCATAGATATAATATAATAAAACTGTGTTTTTACAGTGCACACCTGTCGCTAACGCGTACGGCATTATTCACGCAACGTGGTTTTCATCGACCCCCCCACCCCCCCACCCGGTCGTACGGAAGTTTTGCGTTTACGGAGATCGTGTTATTTTGGTATCATTTTTTTTTTAATAATATTATACTCGTATGATAAAATAATAGTGCTCACACTAGAATAAAATTATTATATTCAAAAATTCGACCTTTCCGTTTTTCGTCACCTCGAATTTCAAATTTTTAGAACTTGGTAAGGTAACCTCTTATTAAGACGACCTACCTAGAGCAGCAGTGGCGTATTTGGCTTTTTGGCAACCTTTAGGCTAAATAATTATTATGGCACTACTCCCTCTGCCACCCCCCCTTCCCGAGCAAATATAATTGGACCGTTTGGTCGATTACAGTTCATAACGTGGTGCCGTGGTGAAAAATAATATATTTCTTTGGTCACTCAAGAATTGATCGATAATTATTACCGATCAATCAACGAACCGAAACGCCCCAAAAATAGTTATACACTCAAATTTATTTGATAAAAACAAGGTACCTAGTCTGGCACAATTCAAGTATATATAAAGTGATTACATTTTATGAACTACTATAATATTAATGTTCATCACTCAATATTGTAAAGAGTTAAAATTCAACAAATTTGATAAACCATTCCAGAAATCATAATTAAAAACTGAGAACAGAAAAATATTTTTGATGGGAAATTTTTGATTTCCAAAATTTCGAAAAAAATAATCGAGAATTTTGAAAAAATACCCCTTTTAAGTAACACGTAGAGTGAATTCCGGTCCAAAAGGTTGGTAGTCGAAAGTTTTGGACAAGTATTTCTATACGAAAAAGTGTGTACAAATTAAAAATAAAATATTATAAATATTATTGTAAAAGCGCTACAAAGCTTTTTCACTCTATTCAGAACTTAAAACAAAATTGGAAGAAATCGAAAAATAAAAAAAAAAAATGTACCTACATAGGTACATAATGTATATATAGGGACTTTGGAAATTCTGTGTAGGAGGTGAGGTGTGGGGTACAATTTTCACAGTTATACCACTGAAATTAAGACAGCTCGTTTTGATAATTAATTTTTCAACGTGTTTAGGAAGCGGTGCAGCGGTTCCACGTTCCCAAAATATTCCATATTCAATATTTGAAAGTTCACGTTTACGGCTTTAACATTTTTTTAATCGAATGAAGACTTTCGACACGATATTTTTTTACGTTCGCTTAGTCGTTCCGTTCCTGGAATATTATGCTGCCCTCGACAACATCGTTCCCGCATTCAATTTCAACGTTTATTTTTATAAAATGCGATACTGCTTGGATCGCCTGTACGAGTTACACGACTTACGTTCCCTTTGTCTCGGACGAGATGGCAATTGAATTCCTCCCCCGACCCCGCCAGGGCGGAAGCCTTAGAATTATAATAACGTCATAACCTGTCTTTGGTCTGCGGTCGGTTTTATTACGATTATTATTATTATTATTATTTTTTTTACTGTAATTATTATAACTATTTATAATATTTTTTACCCACTCCTATTATTGTTATTCACATCGCGCGGCGGTAACCTCAATTAAAAATAAAAAAAAAAAAAAAATAACCCCGGCGTCTGATAATCGTATTAAAATATTATTCTGTCGGGTAACGTTCGTCGGCCTCCCGTAGACCGGCAGACTGCAGGCAAGAGAGTGTACTATATTCTTTATGGCCACGCTCGCTCTCGCCAACGTTCTTTAATTAAATGTATTCCAAATTGGGGCGTATATTCCGTGCTCGGAATCGCAGTTTGCCGCCGCCCGTACAGCCTCCGGCCGAATCCGTCGACATCCGTTTCCATTTGCTTGTTTTTTTATTTATGTATATTATTATTATTATTATTTTTTTTTTTTTTTTCCCCGTATATTGTATAATTTATTTTAGCATTATTTTTATATTCTTTATTTACAATAATTTCACTGCCGGGGAGGGGGGAAAAAAAAACATAGAGTTCACGAGAAATAAAAAACGAACTGTCGGAACAATAATTTAATTTTCCCAGTGCCTTCGAAAAAGCTTATATTTCCATATAGTTTTTCGCCGCCCGCGTTTTTAACGGCGCTCTGAACCGGCCGTAAAAAGCAATACAAACATAAAATATTATAACCTCTTACGTATTTGTCTTCTGAATAAGGTAGCGGTTGGATTGTGCAAAAGGGTATATGCGGGTACGGCGAGAGTAAACCCGTGTGGTCGAAAGACTAAAAAACAAAAACACTCCTCTAGTGTATTAACGCGAACCGCATTGTGGTCGTGTCAGTTGTGTTGTAGGGTGAGCGGTGGTTAGCATTAAATAATAACAATAATACTCTTTAATAATATACGGCGTAAGAAACGTTAACATTATAAATGTGCTAATAATTCATTTTATCTCAGTTAAATTTGTCGTTTATTTCCCTTTGCGAAAAAGTTAAATAATTGGTGATCTCCACTTGTAGCGAGTTTACGTTTTTCACTTCTTGTATTGTTATCTCAGTAGGCCACGGATTTAAATGCACTAAAAAATTGTCGAAAATTCGCTTAAAAAAAATGTATTTTACCGTGAAAATGCCGTGAAAAAATGTCCTATATATTTTAATGTTTTTTATTATTTGCCGTTTGCCGAGTCCAGGAGACCATAAGTAAACATAAGGTACAAACTTTATAGCAAATTATAGAATGATGTGTAGATATTTTTAAAGAAAAAACTCAAAAACATAGATAACATTTTGAATTAACTAAATTATGTATTCAAATCGTATCAAATTATATATTAATAATTGTTCAAATAAGCATTAAAACGAATAAGGAGACCAAAAAATATCGAAATAATGCAAAATAAAAGTTTCACATTTGAGGTCTCTGTCACGTAAAACAAATTGTGTAGGTACTTGGAGAGCGTTTCCTAAGAACGCCCAAAAAAAATATGCATTTTGCATTTAAATCCGGCCCTAATTATCAGCTGGACTACGTACTGAGTAATACGTAAATTTTAATTGCAATGACTGTACAATCAGTGTACACAGACATAAGGATCCGATGACACGTGTTATTTCCTTCACCGTGTTCCGGAGACGTCGTCCGACTTGGAATTTTCCATTATAAGAGGGTTTTTGTCACCGGAATTTTCCGGTGGGTTTTCGGAAAATTGTAAAAAAAAACTACCCAGAAACCCGCGCACCTTAACAATGACACGCACGTGACACGGGTTCGAGTGAAGGCTATCGCATATTTTACAATAACTTCTTTTTTTTTTTTTCTTACACATATAATACGTGAGATTCAAGGTATTCACCCCTTGTACTTTGGTATTTTATAAAAGTAATAAAATTTTTCAAATATTTCAGCTATAAAAACTAATACCAAAACACTATGAACGGTATACACACACACATATATATATATATATATATATATACACCGTTTTTTCCCACCTAAGCTATATATTATTATTGTAAAATATGTGGTTAAAATTTCGATCGAGTACGAATTAAATTCCATAAATCACAGTAACGACGTGACCCCGGTGTGATATAAATATTTTTACACCGGGTATACACACGGTGGTAATAATGTGTATAATATTCTGTTTAAAATAATTAATTCGCCGTCAGATTGATATTGACAGCCTGAGCATGCTTAATGAGTCGCCATGTATAATATATTGATATTTCAAAGTAGTATTATTGCGTGGGGAAAATAGAAAAAAAATTACTTTCAATTGCAATATTTAAATACAATTCTCATAGTGATTATGATAATAAAATGCTAATATCCAAATAATACAATTATTATTTTATTTTACATTCAAAACTTTTTTTTTGTTTTAAATGATATTGATGATTCACTTCTAGAACATCTTATTTTTAGCTTTGACATGTCATTGACTTTTCAAAAATTTCCTCCTTAAACTATCCATGTTCACGTTCTTAGTGAGTTTCTTTAAATCGACATTTTGATGAATTTGTTGAAAAAAAAATGTTGAATTTCTTGATCCCATAATGTTGAAGTGAACAAACAACCAATAACTGTTGCTATAATTAGGTATAGGAAAATGATACACTAAAAACCTATGATGAATATACATTAAAATAATTCAAATAATGTTATAAAAAAGTGTTTTTATTATATAAAAATGTTATTAAAACTTGACTTGAAAATGTAAATATTTATTTGAAAATTATTTTTAATACCAAAAAATAACATTACTAATGAATGTGTTTTCATGAGTTTAAACAAATTAATTCTTTGAACACCTAAATACATTTAAATATTTATGTGAAACAACAAAAATTAAAAAAAATGTTTTATTAAATTGTAGGCACTGTTTATTATATTTTTTTTTATGATAAATACTCTTTAACATATGTATAATTTCGATTTGATAAATATTTACCTAAATGTGCTCAGATATGAGTGGCATATGCATAAAATTTACAAAAACGGAATATATTAAAAGCTATTATACTGACACTAAATTAACAAAAATACAATAATTTATGAAAATCATAAGGAAACGGGGGGGAAAAAAAAACACGACAAAAACTTTTCTATCAAAACTCTGTGGTGTACGAATCGGATTTTGAGTTTGTTTAATTTAGAGTACTGCGAAAAAAATTAAAATAAAAATCTACAAATTCCTAGCCCTTATGTATGCAAATAAATTACACAAATACCGAGAAGAGGAGTTCAATCACTCTTAACGATAGGAAAAATAACATTCTTACAATCCAACTGTACTTTTGTTGATATTTCCTACTACCCGATTTGGGGAGGGGGGTCCTTCTGTGTGTTAAAGTAAGGCCTGTAACACTAAATGAAAATAAACGGGAAAAATCAAAATTGGAAATTATTTCAAACTTGTGTTTTTATACAATTATTATAATGGGAATACATTATTTTAAATTTCGTACAAAATATTTGTGTTTCTAATTGTCCTCCGAGTGAATAGTCGATTGATTATTAATCTTACTGCGTATTCTGAAACGATTGACGCCCGTATGTTTTCGTTATTTTATAATGATTTAATAACAACAGAAAACTCCATCACCAAAAGTTTTGAATTTCATTAAGTTTTATAATTGAAGATGTGAAATTCGATAATGAGGTTTTTCCCGAATCTTATTAATTTCATCGCACGTCGTCACACGTTAGATTTATCATCAAACCATATATTGACAATAATTTTATTGTATTATCATAATATATAGGTAGGTGAAGATTAACAGTTTTCCAAAGAACATATAAATTGATATTAACGACGACGTGAAATAACTTTTGCTACTAATCGAGAATCCACCGTTAATTTCATCGTATCAATCAAACAGTAAAATAATCATTTATAATTAATATTCACATACGAACAAATAATAATAATAATAATAGTGATTTATGCAAGTTTCTTATACAACGCGAAATAAACACACTTTCGAAAAATATTTGTTTTATTTGCTACAGACATTTTACCCGTCCGTCGTGATGGAATTCGTAACAGGGACGATTTTAATTGGGATGTGAACCCACCGGGAAGAAAGATATATTATTTTTGTCGTACAAACAATTATCGTTCCAAAGGTATTTGCGACCAATCGATGTGAGTACACATTGGACATTGGTTCTAGTGAAGACGCGTGTATTTGAAGAATTTACGCATTTAAAATCGCAATATACGTTGTGTTGATTAAAAATAATTAAATATTAATTAACAAATGGTGTACGAGTTTGAATATAATATTTTAGATTTCCAGTGGAGCTAGTGATTTTACAACGATGATTGTTAATGACACGTGAACATGTGAAACGTGAAAAAAAATTGATGGGGTTTTGAGTTTCAGTTAAAGTGCTTGAAAATATATTAAATATAAAGAAGTAATTAAAAGTAAGTTTTCGAAACGGTTGAAATCCATACGACTATCGTTAATTATTATGTGCCAAGCCAATCAGTAAAGAGAAAATGTAAAAATAAGATTTAAAACAATTTGTTTAGAAAAAAATTGGCTTTCTAAGTAACCTTCCACAATTGGTTCACAATCTGTATTTGGAACAAGCATTATTTATTTATTTTCCACTCCAATTTAATTCAAAACTTTGTTTTCTCTCTTTATCTACACGTTCCTCCGAAATGTGTGAAACCGTGTGGTTTTATACTGAAATTAATTATCTGTTAGAGCAGCAAACAAGTCAAAATCGTCTCATAAGCTACCCAAGTTTGCGATATTTGGTTAATTTTGAGTTAACAACAGATTATACAATTGTTCGTATATGACTTTTCAGCATTTACTAGTATATCTCATTGTCTGTTATCAAAATAATAATCTTGTTTTTACCAAAAATTACTGTTTGAAAGGAAAAAAAATTACATGAAAAAATGGCCCATTGGGAAAGTTTTCGGATTCCCGGCGGTCTAATCCACCCCCCCCCCTCGTTGTCGTCCAGTTTATGAAGGCGAAATCGACAGTTTTCTACAGCGAAGAAAAGACTTTTTTTTTTTTTTTTTATACTATATTATTTAAGGGGTTTTACGACGAGGTAATCGCCGGGCTTTTGTTTATTTTACAATAACTCAAATCATAAGAGAAAATACAACGTATTGTGTTCTCATCTTATTACGAGTCTACGTAGTAATATTGCGACATCACTAGAGAATAACAAAACCCGTGCACTCTGTAGAACATAATATTATTAAAGAGGTTTACAAATAGCGTTTGAAGAACACGTTTATTGTCGTACGCTACGTTGTGTAGTATATTTATTTATTTATTCAAATAGAATACACGCCCCCCGAAGGCATCAAGTACAGAGAAAATATTAAAACAAGATAAAGACTAATGATAACAACTTAACCTGAAAAATAATATACAATAAATACGAACATAAAACAATATTGTTACTACTAATAACTAATCACTTATTTTAAATAAACACTATGTCACTATATAAAGTTTACTAGTATGATAAAATACTAAGTCGTATCGCTACTTGTTAATAAGTATAGATTAAATTAGGATAGGTACCAATAATAGGAAAGTACGGCATATTATACAATGTCTTTGAATGTTTTTGGATAACGCACTGTTGTTAACCCGGAAAATAATTAAAACACTGTGTCCAATCGTCTCGGGTCCAATTGAATTACACAATGACATTCTGTAATCAATAACTCACTTACTATACTACGGAGTGCAAAGACAATACAAACGCATAATATCCTGCAAGGAGTAGAATAGAATATAATTTAAATTTCGATGGGGTGGGGGTAAGGGGTTACGGATTTGAGAAGTAGTTTGTTAATTTGTCTATAATCATTTAACAGTGATAAGACATTTTCGTACTTTTAGTCTTAATAGTAAACAGATAAATTACAAATCATAACTGCAATATTTATATTTTATATAAAAAAAAAAAAAAAAAAAAAAAACACCCGAGACGTAGGAAAACGAAATGTTTGAATTTATCAAAAGACTCGGAGAGAGTAAACTCCTGGGAGTAGTACGCGCCCGAGTTTAGATACGAGTTGCTGTTGTTTACACCGAGATATTTGCAAATTATTAAAACACAGCAAAGCCTAAAATAATTATGATCTCGCGAAACAAACGATTTTTCGAGTATGGTTTTCGTTGTTTGCATAATTCAAATAGTTTTTTTATTTATTTTTTCACAGAAATGACAGACCAAAAAAAAAAAAGAAAAAAAAAAAAGCAATTATTGCGCTCGGAGCGAAAATAATAGTTCGAAAAGTATAACGAAAACAACGCCCCAAAGTAATAATACAATTCGCCCCGAAAAACCGAATATTTAAAAACTATTCACTACCGAACGTCTCAGTCTTATAAACGTAAACAATCGAGGGCTCAGAACACTGTATACACATTCATCAGACACATTGAATAATATGTTTTTACGACGGAAAACTTTGCGCGCCTAAGTCCATTACTGTGTTATTGTTACACATTGTTTCTAAATGTTTTCACTAAAAATTGTTTTGAAGTTTCCGAACGGATAAATGGAAAAAGGGAAACGAGATCCGCGCTCAAAGAGTAACTTGAAATCACCGGAACGCGGTAACTTCCGGGATATTTACAAATTTTTTATTATCTGTGTACAAACATTATATATATATATATATATATATATTGGTGCAAGACCGCCATAACTAAAAAAAAAATGATTATTGAGTTATGACCACTGCTAGACATTTTTCTGTTCTCCAAAAATCAAGAACGCCATAAGTTCTATTACAATCTCAGTTTGAATAATATTCGTTAATTCGTTCTTGTAGTATGTATACTCGGTAGGTAACTAACCCGAATCAATACAGCCATAAACCAAAATATTTCATTTCTTATTTTCACTCGCCGTTTTAATAATACAAATTTCAAAAATTCAAGAGTGCCGCGTTTCGGTTTATCATCGGTTCGACATCGTTTTGTAGTGTACAATTAAAACGATAATGCAAAATTGTAAACCGCGACATTTTGTTTTGTGGCAGTTTTGTATTTTTGCACTCAATGACATATTGTGTTATATTACAATACAAAATTGCCATAATTTGGATTGTGGTGTAAACGAAAAGAAAATTCACATGATACGTATTTGAAAGTGCCATCCATTTGGTGTAATCTAAATTTCAAACTACCGTAACTCTAGTTTCTTAGGCGTTAAATCATTTTTTTTTCAAATTTACAACGAAAAAATTATTAATTTTATGTAATATCAATATGATTACACAAGTAGCAAAATCAAAGCTTAAAAATAAATTATGGCAGTATTGCACCAAGGGCGCGATATATACCTTTGAAAAGTGAAAACGGATAAAATATCTATGTCGACGAGCATGCATCACAGTGGAAACGTTTTAGTGATTCGATTTACTAACGGCGAAGCTACTTCCAAGTGACCGTTTTTATCCATGAGTATGATATTGTACATATATATTATTATTATTACCATAGGCGGATACTTAGTCACATCTGTGGGGTATTTGACATCTTTACCTAACTCATAAGCCTCTAGGAAACATTTACAAACTAACATCGTTAACTTGCTACCTAAGGCAGCGTCCCCCACTAGGATTTTAGAAAGTGCCAAATTATAACTTTGAAAATGACATGCATTTTTAATGATAAAGATTAAAAAATATAGAAATGCATAAGTTATATATTAATTAATTATAACTTAATAATTTATACAGTTATGTAGTTACAATGTTACAAATAATGTATAGTTCATAAAATGTATTAGAATAGTATTCACGAAATAATATTAAAAAAGTATTTGTTTTTTTTTTATTTGAAATTGTTAAGAATGTTCAGATGTTGATGGGCGGTATCTCGCTGTTTCTTTTATTATTTTATTAATGTCTATAAAATCGTTCAAATGTGCATCAGTCAAGCGATTTCTATATTTGTTTTTAATAAATGTTAGTTTACTAAAAGTAGCTTCACACAAATAAGTTGTCCCGAAAAATGTTAAAATTGCTCTAACATTTGGTAAAAGGGAAGGATACTGAAGTTCTTTAAGTGTATTCCAAAATTCTATTGCATTGTTTTTACCATTAAATATATCTTTTAATGTTATATCCTGCTGTAGATTAAATCTATTAATTCGCTTTTCAATAAACCGACATGACAATTAAAAATATTAATTTCAAATATATCTTTTGTATTTACTGCCTATAGATTTTCAATAAATCAAAATGCATTTCGAAATTTTAGAATGTAATTTCAGTTTTAGTGTGGGCCGCATGCGGTCTAACTCCTATCATATTCCATTATGTTGACCAATTTATTTTGTTATGATTTACTATATTTTTTTTGTAATAAATGTGGGGACTTCAACATATCCAAAAGGGGGAGGCTTGACAATTTTCCGAGGGTACTTAAGTCCCTCCCATTAATATCCCCGCCAATGACTATTACATAAAATAATAAACTCATTAAATGTGATATTTCGAACATAATGAAAATAATTTCCAAAAGACTATTCTTACTTTGGCAAAAGCTTTTTTTCTATTTTAAATATCTGAGAATATTTCTTATAATAAAGAATATTAGAGAATATTTCGATTAATTTTATGGAATTTGGAAATTTTGCGTTGCTTTTGCGAAAATTTTATATAATAATATTATATGAAATAAGTTTAATCAGTTATGATTGAGAAATCTATGAATAGAATATTTTTCTTAATTAAATATGTGTCCTTAATTAAATTTTATTGAGTTAATAAAATGCCAAGTTATTTATTTATAGCTAATTTGTTAATTATAATTTAATGTTTATTTAATTAAAAGAATCAAAATATTTCAATAAATTATAGAATATTGTATCGTATTAATTGGCCATTAAATAACAGTTAAGGTGTTTTTGCACGTAAAAGCATAATTTGAATTTAGATGAATATATTACTGTAAAAGCATATATTTTGCATATTTAACAACAATTTTTAAAGAAGATTAGCATTTTAAATTTTCGCTATTTTAAAAGAATATTATTCCGACCTCTACTAATTAGTGTTCAAATAAACATAAGGGAGTGTTTTGGGGAGATAAAAAAAAAAAAAAAAAAAAGCCAAAATGCTGTTTTCATATCGAAAAGCGCGATATTAAATGCGACAGCGTACCTACCCTTTTAAGTCGTACCCTGTTCGTAGAACGCATAACGCGGGTCAAAGGGGATTTCTCTGTCTGCACACACAAGATCGTCGCTATCGAAGTGTTCGCACCCGAAACACCCTGTAAGCGCGCGCGCGCGTAATACGAGCGAGTGACATAAAAACGAAACGCCTCCGCCGACAATAACAATAACGTAAACGGGCTTCCTCGAGCACTACCCGTACAAGCACCGTGCTTAAACCGTATACTCACGAGTACCGCCACGTAAACGTGAGTTTATTATATTGTTTTTATTATAACTATTGAACTCACTGCCGGGGTGACAAAATCGTGTGCGCGGGGGGGGGGGGAGGGAATAGAAAATGAGGTTTTTGCGATTCAAATATTTGCGATGAAGGCGATGAACTTTTACTGCTATTTTTTTTCATTATTTTAATATAAATATATATATATTTTTTTTTTATGTATAAATTCGCTGTTTTCCATGCCGAGGCGATGAAAACGGGGAAACACGGAAGGGAAGGAAAAAAATTCGTTAAGTAATTTACCGCGTGCACATTGAATCGCCCGGCGAATCCATTGTTATTGTTGTTGTATACGAGTACTTTTTCTGGCTCAAGGCGTCGGTTATTTCCCCCCCCCCCCGCCGCCCTCAAGCCGTTCTGACGATTTGTTTCGACGTTAATTTTTATTTTATTTGTTTATTTATTTTTTCTCCCCGTTAAATCCGACGCGATCGACGCGACGGTCAGATATTGTTGTTTTTATTCAAACACTAAACAGTAAAATATTCAATTTGTAAAACATAGGTAATACACGCACTCTTTTTCCTCTTACTCGAGGCGTTGGGTTTGTCGTCATAAATGGCGGTTCTCCATTCCACCCAATGTACAGCCAGTCTTTTCATAACTGCGTTTATCGTTTATGCAATGAGTTTGTGTTTTATCATTTCTTCTATGAAATAAATGCCTACTATGGTCTTTCTTTTTCTCCGTATCCATTTACACCCCCGTCTCTCAAATATCTCTGCAGTCGTATACGAATCGCGTCTCCAACAGGTGAACGTATCTTTTCCTTCGTGACACTCACCAGACATCTTTTTCCTCATCCCCTAACAGTATTTATAACCTATTGAAATTTATGAAAAATATTGGGCGCTTCGAATGAATTTAAGGGTGGTTAGCTCATAAGCCCCACGCGATTTCTATCTATGATATTGCAGAATGGCCAAAAATTCCATCAGTATCCCTCAGCGCTTTCACCCCGATTAAATTCGCCGGGATATTTTGCTCGGGCATTTTACGATTTCACTTCCATTGTCATATTATTATTATTTTGTGGTTAGGTTCTCTCAGTTTTATCCATGTTCTTTTGTAATTTTCAAAGAGTATTGAAATATGCAATTAAAAGCGTAGCGTGAAAACCATCTCGGTCCTCATATCGGTTTTGAAAAGTGTCGCGCTTGTGTTGTACTCGCATGTCTTTGGGCTTTGCTCGACTTTGTGGATTGGTAAAGCGTAAACCCCGAGAACCTCATCTAGCGCAGGGATCGTTTCGTGGTCGTCGCTTACTAGAAGGGTCGTCTGAGAGTCTTTTACGACGGGTTTGTCGTCAACCCGTTCGACAGTGCGCAGGGATTTATCCGTCCGAAAATATCGTTGAACATTTCCGATCACGTTTTCGCGTGGCGCACACGAAACCGAGTCATAACTTATATCAAAAAATACCATTTATGATAATCTACAGTTGTATATATATATATATATATTGTGCCTACTGTCACCGTGGGCGCAACGACTGAACTAAATAAATTTTCCGGACTACTCGAGTCTGAAAAAATCCTATAAGTTTTAATCATTCAAACGGATTAGAGACAAAATTTTCACCAAATATTTATTTTTATTTTATCTATTTTATAATTTCTGTACTGGTCGGACTGACGAATTATCAATTGTAAAAATATTTAAATTAGTTTTTGACAAAGTTCTATAATTATTTTCAATCGAATATCGATGAGAATTTTAAATTTACGATCCAGTAAAAATCATTTCTAAGCCACGTGTGCACTCCAAATCAGTGCTTCTCAACCTTCATGCACGGCGACAACCTAATTTAGTTCATAAAAATGGCAAAACGCTTAAAACTTACCTTTTATGAGTTACAAAAGCATATATTAGGACACCATGATATGTGTATATATATATATATAAATTAATATAATTAAAACTTGAACAGAAAAGCCTTTAAGATGGGTATAAAAAAAATGTATTTGTTTACGTTTCAACAAACTCACGTGTAAGACCTTTTTATTGAATTTGTTACTTCTAAAGTAGAAAATGCGCCGATTCAAAAGTAGAAATCCAAATTGATTTGAGAAGTATGAAATTGAGAATTCAACGTTGTGGTCTGATGAGAATTCAAGCACAATTTTTTTCTTTTTTTCCATTGCAGTTGAGTTTGCGTTTTTTAAAATTTTCACGCTGTGTAGTGCGAATCAGAGTAAAAAAGTTTATAGTTTAAACTTTAAAATATAAATAAATAATACACACCTAACAGTCGGACACGATACATTATAGTTATCATACATACCGGTCGAGAACCGCTGCTCTAAAATATGTGAGATCATAAATTTACGAACAAAGGGTTGGAAAATGTTCACCCCGATGCTTTAGCTTATTTTTTTTCCTACGGGTTAGTGGGGAAAAAATGATGGTAAATACTGGTCGGCATTAACCTGTCGTCGGCAAATATATGGATGGAACTCGCTCAATAATCCATTTAGGTGTTGACATAATTTTCGTCAACGGGTCAGTGGAGAAGTGCGTGGACGAATTCGATTGTGTTGAGTCCACACAACGCGTGACGCAGTGTACCGGAAAATTTGCGAGCACCGAGAACACCGCGACCGAGCGATCCGGAATGAGTTATTTGTTTAATCGTACGACTGATCGCGTGTTAGCAGTGGCGGTAACCGCGTTCGCGGTAATAAACATTAATACCAGCTTAACCGTGAATTCGCGATAACTTCGAACGCAGTCAGTAATATATATATATATATTTATATATTATGTATTACTATAGTAATTTACACATGACGAGGAGGGCCACTGTTTAAAACACTGAAATCTGACATCGGTGAGGGAAGTGCTTTTGGCGTGTCCGGATTAAGATAATTTTTGTTTTGTTTTTTTTTTTTTTTTCATTTTTAGAGCATATTTTATCATTTTTCCGTCGTTTTATTTATTTTAAAGTATACGTTAAGGTGTATGAACGTATGACAGTAAATGTTTTTATTACCAATCATTTTGGTGAACGTTATCAATTATTTCAAATATCCTCTCACAATGCGGACATTTACCAGTAATTGTTGACATTCGCAATAGTTATTTAATGAGAATGTTGACATGTCTAACAACATAATAATATATAATCAAATAGATAAATAAATATAGTTTAACAAATTAATTTTTTAATGTATATATTTTATTAAGTATTATTTATCACAACGTGGTAAACTATCGTGACATTTACTGTTACAAAGTATTCCCTCATTCTTACAATTACATCGTACATAACCTTAATACGTACCTATAATAATAACAATACAAAAATACCTTTTGCATACACTGTGCTTCAAGTGTGGTCAACATTTACCAAACATTCATTGATTGTAAATGTCAACATACACCGGTCATAGTTAACATTCGCCTTCTGCGGTCATACACCTCAACATATATTTCAACAATATTCTTACAATTTTAACAATGTAGAGTATCTGTACACAATACAAATTAAAATAATTTAAATTTAACTAATTCAAAACATCATTCACGTTTTCTTTAAAAATATCTAGAAACCTTTATATAATTGCGATAATGTCTGTATCTTTATCTTCACTCATGGATGCCTTGACTCGGAAGAGGGTAAATAAGAAAACAAATTTAAATATTAAAATACAGCAAGGACCTTTTTAAGAGTAATTTCATAGTAAAATTCATTTTTTAAAGGCATTTTTCGATGATTTTTTAGTGTATCACAATCATCACATTCACAACTTAAGGTATAAGCGGTGCATTTCGGCACATTCTTCTCGTACCAGTGAGGTAGTGTGAAATTTTGCATTTCGAGATCAGATTTCACACCCCTTTTGTATGAAAAAATTCCTTTTTTTTTTTTGCTCCTGCTTCAGTTTTGAAATAATTTCATTTCTGCTCGTTTCTCAATAATTTTCAAAGACCTTCTGTTTTTTCTTTGATTGCTACTTTTTAAAATTTAAAGTGTTAAAATTCGACTGTTTTTTTTTTTTTTTTTTTTTACCCACTCCTCCTAAAAAAATACCGTACTCAAAAAAGATGCTGCTGCCGCCCGGACCGCATCCCCCGCCCGCGCTTAGCCACTGTCTGATACACCCCCCGAGTGTGTATCATCCGAGCTGCTGCTAATTATACGCCGTCAATTACACGAGATGTTTGTTCGCTTTTAAGCGGATCGCAAGCGCATGATGGCTGGCTGTCATCGAGGAGTTCGACGAAGGCGCCATTAGTCAAAGTGCTGCGCGGGATCGACGAAGAGAAAACAGTATCGGGTCGCGGGCGTGCGGGATGTGAGAGTGTTTGCTTTTTACACATCCCTCAAAATACATTTCGAATGCGCGCGCTGTACAAAGTGCCAAAGACGTCGCGTAATGCTATCGCTCTAATCGTATACTTATGTCTGTTAAGCTCGGATTTTAATAACAACACATCCAGACGTGCACGATTGTCACGCGTCTTTTGTGATCGATACTCGAGGTGTTTGTTTTTTTTTGTTTTTTTTTTCTAAAATAACTAGTGGAAATCCCATAAAATATTAGGTACAAATTTTCGAATTTGATTTTAATTATATTTATATTATGTTAAAAGGCCGAGTTTTATGCGGGAAGAACTTGCTAACGCGAAAGACCAAAATGGTGTAAAATATTATACACGTTTTGCTTTTATTTTTTAGAAATTCACCACCTACTGTCTCGATTTTAGAATTTTTATTTTTTTTCAAGTGCAAGTTTACGACTACGATTTAACATTATTCGATTGTTGAACTTTTTCGTTGACTTTTTCGATTTATTAGAACGCGTATCAAGTCGGGCAGCTGCATACTACTGTTCAGAAAGTTATCTCTCCGCTGTCAAACAAACAAAAGTTCTGAATTCATCTCGAGTGACAAAGTCAAAAATTGAATTTTTCCAAAGCACTTTACCCGAGACTTTTTATCGGATACGTGTTCAATGTCAATATCGGAAATTCTATTCGCGTGCAATCCCATTTAAATTCGTAATAATTTAAGGTGAACACGAGTAAAACAAGTCGTACGCTCTTGTTTTCGTTTAATTGGAAGTTTTCATCACTGTTATTACTGCTGTGGCCTTTAACAAAATACGTGAATCCGCGGTGGATCGTTTTCCATTTGAAAAAAAAAAACGATTTTTTTAAGGAAATTTCCTGCGTTTGAGTTACCACCCAATAGATATATGTGACTTAGTTTATGTCCACGAAAATGAATCACCATAAAATCATTCGAAATTCAACACTATAAAATTTACATTTTCAGGAACTTTCAATAATCCGGTTTATTATTAATTGATTGCTATCAAATATTTTCTTTGGCAACGAAATCAACAATTAAATTGAAATAAAATATAACGTGAAAACGTATTTTGTACAGTGGCAACCCTTTGGAAAAATGTATATTTCTAAAAATTACCTCTCTGAAGTACCAACTAGAGCTGAAGTCTGATTTGAAAATTCCAACACGAATACATGTGTTCATCGGAAAGGGGGAAGAATAAACATCGCATTGTAAAATCATAAGCTTCTTTGCTTCGCTCGAAATCTAAAATAGTTCTATTAAAAAAATTTCTGCATATTGTTTAATACAATAATATTTTGATATTTCTTACGCGGTCAAATTATAGGGTTTACAGGTAAAAATGTTACTGTGGGATACGTTAGACAACAATGGAATGTATTGTAAATAATAAAATAATGAAATATTAAAATAAATAAAATAATTAATACAATAATAAAAAACCGGACATATTTGGATATTCTTGGCTCTTCGGGTCAGATACTCTTGAAGGGTGTGAATAATTTTAAAGAAACGCTAAATCATTTCTTTTAATAAAACGATTCTGAACGAAAGAAGTTAATCCGAAGAACGAAGAATATCGTTTGTGCGAATATGTCCTACTTTCTTGTCTATACTTTACTTTTTACTGAACAAAATTTTTAATCTGGGTTGCAACTGTTTTGTTTTGGGATCACTCACATTGCAGGGGGAAAATGTGTTCAACAACGACGAAAATAAAGTTATTCAAAAGCACCGCCTACTCGCGAAATTATATTCCGAATCCATCTCCCGACAGAGTGCATAGATTTAAAACCATTTAGTGATTGCGAGTCACGGTACTTGCTTTGTAGGTTTATTATCCAAGGTCACAGATACGTATAATCGCTTAAAAGGCAAGTTTGATTGACGACCACACTTGTTACATGAATGTTTAATCGCACAAAGGTGCGATTTCGGTTTTTTATTCTTTAAATTTATTGCCAAACACTTAAATCTGATCTAAGTTTTGACTGGTTTACCAAAGAAATCAAAATGGAAAAAAACCGAACATAGAATATTGCTATTGTAGCATTTATTTGGCTTTAAAATGATATGCGCAGATGCTTCTAATCTAATTAAAATATAATTAGAAATTGAAAATTAATGACTTTATAACCCTTGGAAAATGCCTTTCCAGTCGTTAATATATAATTTAAGCTACTTATTAATTTTAGACTCCGAGTGGAGCGGAGATGTAATAGTGGTTTCAAAATGACGTTTATTTTTTCATTTCTATTTTCTTCTACCGAAAATTTGGATGGCGCAGTTTTTTTAATAAGGCAATTTTCCCAAATTATTTACAGTTTTTCTTCAAAAACAAAGAATGTCTAACTCGAATTTCGAGTAAAACAATAAAATATGCTGTTTTATATCGATCACAACTATTTAGTAATTCCAGTATAATAGTATTTGAAACTTGAACTGTTTACCCTTAATCAACAACTGTGTAGTACAGACTGAAATGTTTTACTAAATTTGGGATAGGTAGTCATAGAATTTGGAGTTAGCTCTGTTTTATACTAAGATAAATTTTAACTCTGAATATAATGAGCTGAAAATGAAATACAATAATTTTCTTCGTATATACGACGTCTAACGGCTCTAAAATTTTTTTTTGAAAATTGTTTAATAGATTTTTTCACAAGCGTTTAAAACATTTTGAACTACCTGTATGGTACTTATAGTACTTATATTGAGAGTTCAACATACCTATGTATGAGTATCTCAAGATTTTTTAATTGATTAATGACCATAATTATAGTATTTAAAGTCACAAGGATGTATGTGTTATTGAAACTAGAGATGCGAATTTTCGTTACTTTCACAGAGTCATTACATTTTGTTCAGCGCGTGCAGCGCTTTGACATAGCGAACGGACGTCTCTGCGTTTCTCTCCCCCCCCCTTCCCCCGTTTCCCCGATTAAAAACTAATATTTGACGTTATTAAATATTTTTATTTCCGCGTTGGGCCAGAGAAGAAGTAGTTTTCGGTGGCGCGTTCAAATATTGTCCCGTCCAATTAAGCTAAAATATTACACGTTTCTTAAACACCGCGTTGTTCACAAGCGAGAACAAGCGAGTATTTTTCGTTTATGAAATTATTTTTGCACTGTTTTGCGCGAGGGAAACGTGCGCATAAATTAAGTCGCGTAATCGCATTATATAACGGCTAAACAAATTATGCCGTCAAAAACTTTAATCCCTTTGTCTCGGGGCACACGATTGTCTTCCGGGGTTTGTGAAAACGTTGTTCGAAATAACCTTAGATCAAATTTTTTGAATACGATTAATTACGAGCAGTTATCGTGTTATTTCTGCAGAGTGCACCTGGCAATTGACTGCCGCTGTTTGTCATAATTAGTGTTGAAGGATATATCTTAGATAAAAATTATTAAGTACTTACCTCGTACTGAGATAATTAAATAAATAAATATATTCTAATTAGCGTCTAAGATTTAATATATTATGGAAATCTACATTCGTTATAATATAATCGTTAAAGCGGCTCTAATTAACGTAAATCAACACTAATTCATCACAACATGGTCAGTACTAATAAAGTCACCTTGTCGGTCACGGTTGAAAAAAAATACATAGTTTCTAGTTCATCCGATATGGTTTAAATCTCTTAGTTCTTACCGTCGGATTCAAACTTGACTCCTATTTTAAAATTTTAAGTGCGTTTTTCTTGATTTCCAATTGGTTTTTTCCAAGCGGAATGAAAAATCACCGATCAATTTTGAATTCAATTAATACCGTAATTGGAAGAAGTTTTCACGAGTCAATCAATACTGATTTTGAACTGAAATCAATACGTACCTGGAACACGATAAAACGCCAAAATTAGAAACGCATTATTATTACTGTGATTGCTTTCAATAACTATATATATATACGTTGGTGGTAGAGAGTTACGTTTAAATAATACATCAGGTTTTACAAATTCCGAAGAATGTCATGAAAATGATATAAAGTTTATATCCACGTGCGAATTTCTTAATCTATTAACGAAAATAGCCATAACTGAATTTAGTTTTCATTACTCGTAATTCTAAAATTCCCGATCGTAAAGTGTATTTGCTTTTTAATATTTCATTTGATATTAGCTCGTTGTCGATAAGCGTATTGCATTCTGATTGTTTAAAACAGGGATGTTTGTTGTTTTTTTTTTTTTTTTAACTGCCCTCATAATATGATTTATTAAAGGACAGAGTATAAGCCTGAAAAACGTTGGGACACATTTTATGACTATATTATTTTGTCTATTTTATAATATAATATATATATTATCCAATGATATGACTTTTTCTGAACATCTGTGGTTTATGCGCGTATTTATATATTGTGTAACGATCACTTGAAAATACAATTTGGAATTTTGATACAACGGTAGTAATAAAACACACATGTACAAGTTTTAAAATACATTTGTAATATTCCAGTGTTTAGAGTCTTTTACAATTTTGGCAATGCTTTAAAATATTTATGAGAAAAGAAATAATATAATACCTACCACTGATATTGTTTAATCTACGATTGTTCACTGACCATAGTCACGAATGGAATTAAACGGATGGCAAATCGAGATAAGTATTTTGAATTTAAAATTTTTGAAACAATTATTATATTTAAACGTATTTAATACGCTTGATTTTGTAATACTGTGAGGAAAAATAGCTTCTCCTCCCTGGCATATACCAAAGAAACGTGCCTACAATCCCAATACATTAATCTGGACCTGGATTATTATAGACATTTTCAAATTCATTTACCTGTTGAGGTACAACGGCGCGTGACTGTAACATTTTTAAGTTTTAATATTCTAGCAGGTGTTTTGAGTTTAATTACTCGAGTTTTCGCGTATTACAATAATTCAACAAGAAAATTTAATCAACTAATGTTGCTAGAACAATTATTCCTCCGCGAGTTAAAAATAAAATGCGTGTGTTTAACGAGTCGATTTTAAAGTAAACAATTGCTTTATATTTGGCTATAGACTTTTTATTAGCGTTAATGTGATAAAAAATAACATTCACAGTCGTTGGTTTTCGTATTTGTGCAGTTTTGTCATAAAAATCAACGTCGGAATTAAGTTTATAAAAATAACTTTATCATTTCCCATGAATAAATCTTTACGATTTTGCATGTTGTATACTCGGAGGCCTTAGATTTTTTTTTGATTTTTTTTTTTATTTAATTTAAAACATTAAGTCTCAAGTTTTAATTAAATTCAGCGGAAAAAAAAAAAATAAATAAATACAAAACTGCGAAATCGTGTTTTTTCTTCCGCTAATAATAATTTCATACCATATAACGCGTGACTTTGTCCTTTCGTTACACATGTATGTTAACTGTTTACGCCGCAGGGGAGAAATAAGCCCAATAAAATCCAAATACAATAAAAATATGTCATCGGGGTTTTATTAATATAAAATAATATTACTCGTGAGTACGTGTTTCGTAGGTGGCGTTCCAATAATAATAATAATATCATTATAAACACTTTAATGATTTACCCAATTTTGATTTTTGTTTTGACTCTCTAGCTATGTTCAAAAATATTGTTATGATTAATTCTTAATCTACCTACTTATTGTACTTGTAATTATGTAATTTTTATTCTTTTTACACAATAAAACATACTTATATTACTAGATTTAAGTTTACACGACATTTTTCTGTACTCATTTACTTCTTTTTGGGGTGTTATAAATAAAATAAATAAATAAACAACGTACTAGGTACGGCGATTCGAATAATTTCGATCAAACTACCGATTTATGAATAGGACACAGATTTTTGTGTGATAAAATATTTAAGTACACGCAAAATATGTGGTAATTATCAACAAAACATTGAGTAAAACGCGCGCGCGCGTGTGTGTGTGTGTATCGAAAAATGATCACATTAAAATACGATCTAGAGTGGAATTCTAATTTAAAAATTTGATCGTAGAAACTTTTGAAAAAGTATTCACAGAAAAAATAATGAAAAAGTAAAGTAAAGTACAGACAATAAAGCCGGACATAATATGTCGCACCACGGATGTTTTTCGCTCATAGTGTCAGATATTCTTGGCGGTAGAATTTGAAAAAAAAAAAGATAAATCATTATATTCAATAAGACGATACTACTGAACGAAGGAAGTTAATAATATAATGAGCTATAATAGTCGTCATTTTCAACACACCCACTAAGAGTATCTATCCCGATGAACGAAGTATGTCCAGCTTTCTTATCTATACTTTAATTTACTTTATATAATATTCAATGAGCAAGAAATATTGATTTTTGATAAATTAAAGAACGCTAGATTTTGAAAAATTTGAAAATACGTTAATTCTTCGATTTTGTGCATAATATTCGAAAAAACGGAAAGGTCAGTTGTGGAGAAAATATTGAAAATTAAAAAAAACAAAGCTTGCTGTATGAAAATCCGAGCAAAATGCGATATTAAAAATAATGATATGATACGCGGCGAATGTGTTGTTTTAAAATACTCCAGAAAAAACGGCATCGATAATTAATTAAATAAATTTCAAAAAAAAAAAAACATGACGAGCGGGCGGTGTCGTGCAGGCAGTGTCTCGGGACGACGACGGGACGGAGAGACAAATTATTATTATAGAACAGTCCCCCCCCTCCCAACAACGAGTTTCCCCATCACGAGT
Source organism: Stegophylla sp. TES_Ste_2020 (assembly GCA_025469315.1). Taxonomy (NCBI): domain Eukaryota; kingdom Metazoa; phylum Arthropoda; class Insecta; order Hemiptera; family Aphididae; genus Stegophylla; species Stegophylla sp. TES_Ste_2020. The sequence continues at coordinate 27,647 of JAIPRM010002828.1, forward strand.
AAATGCGGGGAATATCCTTTTTCGATTTTATTTCAACGGGACTTTTTTTTTTTTCTCCGTTTCTCCGGTACGTACCTCCTGATGTTTGACGGTAGGGGGAAAAAAATTCCCCGAAATCTCAGAACGCGCCTACGCGACAACGATGACTCACGACACACGTCAATGGTGGGGGGGAGGTGAAGCGGAGGGTTGGGGGATGATTTTCATCCCTCGGGAATATCCGAAACGCGGAGGAATAATAATATAATAATATAAAAACGTATATGTGACGAGTTGAGTTTTTCGCGACAAAACACACACGTACATATTAATACAGTGTTTCCCAAGTGGTGTTCCGCGGAACCTAAGGGTTCCGTGAAAAATTTGAAATAATAATTAAATCAATAATATTTTGGATTTGAATTATGATTCGAAAACAGAATAGCTTCTTTTCTTATCGTAGTTTACACTTATTTTATGATAAACATATTCATAGAGCTTCTTTCAGCAACTTGGTCTTTTGAATCAATTGTGTAAGAGAAAATGTTGTTTTTTTAGCCTAAATAAATTCTTGATTGAAAATGAGAGCTCAGTGACATCGATAAATGCAGAAAAAACAAAACAAAAAAAAAAACCATTAAATTAATTATTTAAAAGCCAGATTACTTTCCTGCTTTCCGAGAATAAATGAAGATTCTGAAACAATACCCATTTTCAATTCAGAAAAAAACCAAAAGTATATTACTACGTATCATACGTCGAATACGAAAGTTTGTTTGAAATAAAATCTTCTTCTGAATTGGAAATCAAGTGCAAGTCACTCGTGGTTGAGGAGTTCTGTGAATTGCCACAAAGGCTGTCACTATTTTATAGACGGTTGCAATTTTCTACTTGTATGAAATCGGTTTTTCCGGTAAGATCAAAAATAATTTTTGAAATCAACTACTGTACGCGGT
>JAIPRM010002829.1:0-28578 GCA_025469315.1 Stegophylla sp. TES_Ste_2020
TTTTAGTAGTTGGTGAAAGTTTCAAGTTTCTAGCTCCATTATTGTAGAAGTTATGGTAAAAATAAATTTTCAATTTTACGAAAATGCCGATAACTGCAAATTTTGCCGTTTTTCGTTAATTTTTCGAAATATTTTCACCGCGCTTGGAAAAAGTAAAAAAAAGAGAAAAAAAAAATAAACATCATTGTAAAATCATAAGCTTCTTCACTTCGTTCAGAATCTAAAATATTTGAGGTACAATTATAATTTTTATTAAATTAATTTCAATTTAACTTACAATATTTTAATTTAATTTTGAAATTTACCTTATTATTATTCTATAATAATAAAAATAGACTGTTAATTAGGAATGATGACCTTGTCTATTGTACAGTCTACATTACTGATTTATAAATAATCCGTAGGGTAAAACCAGCAACCACATATTTTATGAAGAGCATTTAAACTGTATACCAATCTTGATTTATTTTGAAAAACTACCCCAGAAGTTCATTATTTTCACCAAAAATAATTTATTAGCATTAAATAAAAATATATACATTTATTACAAACCGTACAGAATATAATTTTAGAAATTTTGATTGTAGCTCAATAATTATCAGTAGATTGCACATTATACCAGTGTTAAAAATTAACATACCCATAAATCGCAGTTTTCACAAGTAAACTGTGTAAATAATTGCCATGTTCAATCGCCTCAGCAGTTAATTGATAAGAACTCTTTAAAATATTTTCATTCTTTTTTCGTTGCTCATCTTTACGCAGAAGAACACTAAAATAAAATACATTTATTTAAGTATAGTAAAAAATATAAATATATTTAAAATTAATATTTGAGTTAGTCAAAATCTAACTGTAAATAAACTTAATAAAAATAAAGTTTTCACTACCAACCAATAAGTTTAGGCATCCACATATTTTTTAAAAATTTAAATTATTAAAAAAATGATTGACTATTCAATTCAATTCAATGACCATTGAAAATTTTAATGAAAAAATAGTGTATTGTGTGGCAAGGGCAGGAAGTGATCAATTTCAGTAGTAATAGTAATAAGTGTATGCATGTTCTATTGCAGGGGCGGCCAAACTTTTTTTAGCAGAGATCTACTAAAAACAATTTTTTTTTAATATCAATTTCTATACATTTTTTTAAATAAATATTGAGTATATTGGGTTTAACAATTAACAATAATATCAAAGTTTCAAAGCGGTGGACATTTAATAAAATTTACTAAAAATCAATTTTAAGATCGACTTTGAAATCAATCAACTGTTTGGCCATCTCTGTTCTATGGTAATAGTTATAACCATAATAATTGCACAACACTGGAATAAAAAAAATCATATAACCAACCTGGGTATTTTCCCTTCTTTAATCTTATCTTGTAAAAACTGGTATTGTTTTGACCGTCTTTTTTTTGAAGGATTTAAACAAATAGAACAAACATAATCATCTGGTACTTGATCTTCAGAGTCAATTTTATTACAACAACTATGTTGCCAGCACAAACAAACATCACACTAAAATAAGTCAAATTTAGTTGAAAATAAACCAAAATTCACAAAATAATGTAATTCAATTTTTATATGAATTATTTTATACATGAATTATATATTACTTGTATCATTAAACCATCTTCTTTATTTGAACCACATGAACAATTTATCACTTCTTCTTTAGGTAAAGATTCAATGTTAGATTTATTTTTTTTGATTTTCAAATGAGGATTTGGACCTACAGTATTCACTGCATCATAGATATCAATAGTTAAAAAATAAAAATAAAATAAAATTTCTAACTTTATTATAGCTGATTTTTACCTTTTGTTTCATTTTTAAAATCTTCTACTAAAGGTATACTTTGAATAGGATCTTTAATTTGAGCAGATTCTTTATGAACAAGAGTATCAATTATAGAGTTTGATGATTCTACAATTCCAGAGAATCCAGAATCTCTAAAAATCCAGTAAAATGATTATTTTTATTAAATTAACATAACTTTATATTAAATATTACTTTGAATCATAAGATTGAGTTATGGTGTTTGATTTTTCAATAGATTCATCAACTAAAGTGTTATAATTTTCAAATTGAAGAGAAGTTATATTTTCTGGTTCTTGTCTATGAAAATAAAGTATTTGTTAACTTTCCTTAAACTACTTATTGTAATTTCTGGTATATTCAAAACATGTAACACACATGTAAACAATTAAATATATAGTTACTAACTCAGTATTAAATTTCAAAGACGAGGGAAGTGTGTTTGGTGATGGTGATTTGCCTAAACTTCTTTTAGCTTCCAGTTCAGATATTCTATGAAGAAAATGATATGGAGACATTTCATCAATATTTTCACCCTCAATTCTCGCTGTTGCAAGATCTGTTACATTAGGTGTTGACACCAAGAATTCAGTATATTCAGAATGATAATGTTTAATGTGCATCTAAATAAATAATCAACATTAAAAATTAATCACACTAACAATTACAAGTTTAAAGAAACAAACCATCAATAAATTTTCTTTGCGAAACAGTTTGTGGCATTCTTGTTTAGGACACCTAAAACCTTGCTCATCAGAACACATTTGAACTGTAAAAAAATGGTAAATGTAATGATTTAGAAACAGTAAGGGTATAAAATACTTTAAAATTATTTTTGTTAATGAGAAAATTGTTTATTTATTAGTAACTGCAATTATTTGGTATTAACAATTATTAAAGATGTCAGTATATATACAGTATGATATAAATATATATATATATATATATATATACTATACTATTATATATACACTACTATATACTATACTATACTATTACTATATATAGTAATTAGTATATTGTAAAATAATGAAGAACAACAGATAGGAATTTTTCATTTGAACAATATTTACTAAGTATTATTTAAACAGTTCTTTTAATTTACCTTAAGTACTCAATAAGACTTTGTACGGGGATTATTTAATTGGGTAGAGAGTGTGGTAAATTAATGTGGGTATTAGAATATATAATTTATTGTAAGTATACTAAGTAAAAAAAAAATATATATACTTTGTTGCAGTAGAGTATTATTTGCTATTTGGAGGAATGAAGGTGAATTTTCTCCTGCACTGCTAGAAGGAACAGATAGCTTTAATTTTTTTGAAGATACTGATGTTACAGCATCATCTATGCAACTTAAATTATTGTCTGGTAATGCACTAACTTCTCTTCTAAAATGTAAAAAATACATGAAATCACATATAATAAGAAAATATAAAAATATGAGTTACTTATTTGGATTCAATTTAACCAATTTATTTTTACTTCCATTATTTTTTGGTAATGATTTTCTTTTTTGGGGTCGCCTTCGTTGTCCAAAAACTGACTTTCCTATGTTAGCAAATTAATTTCAAGTTATAATTATTATATTTGTAAGTCAAACTACAAGTATTAATACTTTTCTTCTTTTGTTTTATACCGCTACAAGAAAGTTTTGTAGGCGAGCAAATTTTTGCCTCTGCTTCAATATCTTCTAATGATTCTTCAAAATTTTCTGACCTCAAAAAATTTGAATAGCTTATATTTTTTGAAGAACTTGCAATTTCCATAACTGTAAATTAGAAAAATATACAATACAAATAAATTTACTAAAATTACAGGGTAGCCACAGATTCTTAATTATGAAATACCCTGACTTTTCCAGGATATTTTATAAATTTTCTAGAATTAAATAAATGTAAATGAATACTTTATATTAATTCACTGGATAAAAGAATATCTCAGTTCAAAACTTCAAATTATTGTATTCTTGTTTGTAGAATACTGTCCAAAAAATTTGTTTTAAGTGAAAAAAATATATTAACAATTTATTAAAGTAACCTAAATAAAAAAAATTAAAAGTGGAAGTAATCCTAGTCAAATATATAAATTAGGCATAAAACATTAACTATATTACTCTAAAAATAAAAAAATAAAAACTCTAACAAAAATTATAATTTAATACTGAATTCTCAGTTTTCTAGACTTGTGGCAACCCTGAATTAGTACATTTAACAATAGTTTTAAATACTTGATTCAGATTCCACTTTTGAACTTTCTGTAATGAGTGGATGCTCCAATGAAGTGTTGATAGAATGTTTTTCATTATTCTATAAAATAAAGTAGCAATAATAACTGGATAAAAATAGGACAAGTGTACTCAATTAATTTGATCTACACAGCTATAGTATATTATTCATATCGTTAAAATACTATGTATTATATAATATCATATACATATTATGGGTAAATTTTAATGAAGTTATAGTATAAAACAGTGGTTCTCAACCTTTTTGTACTCGCAGCACATTTTTTTTAACAATACATTTCAACGGAACATTATATTGATCAAGTAATGTATCACATATATGAAAAAAAATATATATATTTAAAAATTAAAATACATTTGTTATTATAATTCACCGTTTAATTATTATTATAGGATAAAATGTATTGTTATATCTGGCGTTGTTTATTTTTGTATTTATTTTATTTTTTATTATTTGTTTTATATTATTTTATTTTATTTTTGGCAATACTGACAGAGAACAATTAATACATGACAGTACTGCTTTCATTTCTTCTTATAGTTTTTCTTTTTTTTTTTTGGTATAAAAGTTTGTATGCGTAAAAAATTCTAACTTGCAAAGGTCTGGAATTGAAAATTGTGACTAAGTTATTATAATATTTTGAATTGTCATATTCTCTAGATGCAACCGGATATATATTTTAAAAGACTATAACGTAGGTACATCATGCTAGCTTTTTATATATTATAACAATATATTCATATTATACATTATGACAATATTCATTGAAAATTGAACATACTCTTATTATGCACATAACTTATTTCTAACCTTAAAGAAAATCAAAGGTATTATATATATAAGATATTACCGTCCTACTTTTAAGATTAAAACATATAATTTCATACAATTACATTACATTTCAATATAATACATAATTCTCTTTATATAAAATTGCTATATATAAATGTTTTACTAAATTTTACTAACAACTTAAGTTCTCTTGGTCTATATATTAATGATATAATATTATAAAAATGCATGGTGACTAAGTATGAAATAAAATAAATATATATATTTTAAATTGTACCTTCTTTATCACAGAAATAATACTTACAGACACTTTACTTGATGAGAGTAGTTTTGACTCAAGATCAGATGATTTTTTACTATCTTTCATTATTTGCTGTTCTCTAAGTTTAGACTCTACAAACAAATTAAAAAATTAAAATTAATTACAAGAAAATAAAATTATAATCAACCTTGGACCACTCACACTTCAGAGAAAAAGTGATGTTTTTTTTTTTTTTTTACAAATATTTAAAAAGTTGTTTAATTCATAAAGATAAATTAGTACTACTTGGTATATATAAATTAATAAATCATTTTGATACAACACACATTTTAATCACATACTCTGCTAAGTCTAGAATTCTTTAATTTCAATAGTTTTAGTAACACAATTGAAAAAATAGTGTGCAATATTTTAATGTGACAACAAATTAAACTTAAGACATATTTGTTTTGTTTTTTTTTTATATAAAAATTAAATGTTGAGTATACCAGAGTTTTGTTAAATAAGTAAATTGTAAATTAATAAAATAATTTTAATATATAGTGTGCATATTGAGCATATAATTTAACACAATATTCTTTTTTTAGATTTTTTTTTTGGGTGGAGGCATGACCACGACTGGTTTTTTCCTTCAAACCACCACTGACCCAAGGAGCAAAGAATACAATAATAAAATTGTTTATATTTAGCAAAAAAAAGTTAAAGTGAAAATATACATTTTAATAATATAAATGTCCATGATAGTTCAAATATTTACATTATTTTAGTGAAAATACTAAAAAAGCTGGATATACTTCACCAGGGGTATTCTTCGCTCCTTGGGTTAGATATTATTAGTAGGTGTGTAGAATTTTAAATAAATGACAAATCAATTCTTCAATAATACAATTCTGAACGCAAGAAGTTATTAATATAAAGAACAATGATAGTCGTTATTTTCAACACACCCAACAAGAATATCTGACCCAAGGAGAATACCCATAATGCGAAGACTCTTCGGCTTTCTTGTCTATACTTAACTTATCTCTGCTTTACTTTACTACATACTTTATATTTACTTATTACCTGGGCTCGAGACTTTTAGCACTAAAAAACCATGAAATATGCGCTATAATATGCCTTAAAAAATGGTAAAATATGCACTATAATATGATCAATAAAAAAATTAAATATGCACTAATAAAATTTGAAAAGTATGTTTTGACTGATTTAAATTTTAAAAATATTTATTTTTACATATAATCTACTTCTTAAAGTCTATATAAATCTACTTCTAACCAAGACACTAAATACTATAATCGTAAACACTACGTATTCATCAAAGAAACAGTTAAGATCCGAGATACAATAAACATGATAACTCCCATATTACTGGAATATTTTTATCTACAGGTAAACAAAATATATAAATCACTTTGCGAGTGGCGGCGTGGTGTCGATAAATTTGGTGAAGACGCGTTTATTTTATAAAAGCAAACGAACAAAATAGTTTTAAGGTCAAACTGGTTTCCACGCTAAACATTTAACAATTTAAGTGGAATATTTTTATTTATAGTTAAACAATAAAATATAAATCACTTGGCGAGTGGCGGCGTATAAATTTGTTATAGCCGCGTTAATATTATAAAAACCAACGAACAAAATAATTTTTAGGTCAAGTTGGTGTGTCCATACTGAACAGTCTTAATGTGAACGCAGCTTTTGTAAAATAGGAATTTAAAGCAACACTTGCCGCTCACTAAGTACAAACCACAAAACTACTTCATTTTTTTCAGATTAAAAATCATATGCGAAAAATAGCATGATACCTATAAAAATAGCAGAAAAGACACAAAACCCTAAAATATGCAAAAATATGCACTAAAAACTTTTAAAGTTGCATTCCTTTTAGTATGAAACGGATTTGTAGCTAACTCTGCTATTTTTTAGAGTTTTATAAACAAATAAGCAAATGCTAGAAGTCTCAAGCACTGCTTATTACTATATACTTCACTCTTTTCTACCTAATAAATAAAGAACAGAAAAAAAAATTAACAAGAAAAAAACTGTTAGAAAAATTTCCAATTTTTTTTTCACATTTTCAAAATTTTCTTATGCTAAAATATTTCTCATATTATTGTTTATCAATGTTTAAATTTTCATAAAGTTTGAACCTAAAAATGATGATTTCTGAGTCTTTTTTTTTGTAAAATTTTTGGGCAGTTTTTCTAAAAGAAAATTAAGAAATTGAAATTGATAAATTCGAGAAAAAACCTCTTTAATGTACTTTTGGACAAGTATTTCCATATGATAAATAATAAAAATAAACATCATAATGTGTCTATGGACACGCAGTGCGGGTATGTGCAAAACTGTTTTATTATATGTATAAACTTGGACATTTATCCATTATCCTATAAATATTAATAAGATCAAGATATTATACTAATTACTTATTATAGCCTGCGGCCACTGTCATCTCCTCCCCCTCCAATCTAAAAACAATAATTCTCATTTTATCACGAAGATAATATATTATAATTAATTATAGTTATTAAGCTTATTTGTGTTATATTGTTAAAAATTAAATTTAAATAAATAAAACACGGTGATAAAAATAAAAATGTAATAAAACAAAAAAAGACATATTTGGCAAAAAGTTTAATAATAAAGTTAAAAAAATAAAGTTCAATATGCTCTACATCGAAAAATTCATTTTGCGCGCGACGGTCAACCGCCACTTTTTGTGGCGCAGACTATAGTATGACTCAAGCATAGAAAAAATGGAATAGAACCCAAGGTGTATCTATATTAATCCACCTTGGTATTACCTTAAACTAAACTTTATTATCAAAACTATATTTTTTTAAATAGTAGTATTATATTTTAATTAAAAGTATGCTTGTTGAACTAAAACTAATAAACCAGTGCTTGTAGAGAATCCAATAGGTTGTGTCAGGTACTTTTTATATAATATACATGGTATTTTAAAACAAGGTTTAAGTTTGTGAAGTATTAGTTTGTTTAATATCTACTACACATTGAATTTGTGTCTTTAATACAGAAATCAATAAAGGTTGACTCTTTATACTGAGTTATGGGACACTTCAAAATTGGCATAACTTTTGAAAACATCACCCGCACACATAGTTAGGATTATTATACTAATATTTAAACAATAACTATTAAAATATTATTATAATTTAAATAACAATACTAAAATTATAATAACCTTAATAAATATGTAATAACTAATAACCAATGAATATAACATACTAAACAAACTACATATTATAATAAGTATAATATCTTGGTTGTTTTTAATATTTATTAAATAATAATAACAATTTTATCAATGTCTGAGTATCTCATGTACTGGGACATAATAATAAAACAGTTTTGCGTATGCGCACACTGCATGTCTGTGAATGTATTATATCCACAATGCCCGTAGATGTGGATCTAGCCACAGCATTTTAAAAAATAATGTGGTATACGCCCAGTTTTTAATGGACTTAATATGGGAAATTATTTTACTAAATTTAAATTCAGTAATACAGTAATTCATCATAGTATGTTTAGTAATATTTAGGTAATTTATCATTTCATTAAATCTTAACACACACATCAAGTCCCACTTGAGGAGCGAAAAAAATGTCTGGCTTTATAGTATTTATATTTTATTAGTGTTTAACTTGATTTAATTAATTATACTTACAAAACTTTTATACCATTACAAATACTGTATGATATCTTACTATAATTCACCTTTTTTTTTTTCAATAAATATAGAAAAGGGAAAAGATAATTTTACTAAAAATAAAAAAATTTTGATGAAAAAAGGTGTTAACAAAAATTTCTAAATTTTTTTTCACATTCTCAAAATTTTCTTGCGTAAATATTTCTTATATTATTATTATTATTATCTATCTATGTAAATTTTCAAAAACTTTGGATTAAGAAAGGATAGTTTCCTTTTTTGTCATATTTTGGGTAGTTTTTCCCAATTTTTTTAAAAAAATTCTGAATTTCGAAAATGATTTCTCTAAAGTACCATCTGGTGGCAAATGCTGTTTCAAAAAGTTGCTAGCCGGAACTTTTGGACAAGTATTTATATACGAAAACTTGTACACATAAAAAAATGAATAAATAAAAATAAAAAACATCATTGTAAAAACACTAGCTTTTTCGCTTCGCTCAAAATTTAAAAATAGAGTAGATAATAATTAATGATAATAATTTTATGAGTGTACAAGTCTATAAGAAAATTTAGAATGCACCCAGACATAATAATAAAACATAGTCTTGTGCATGTGCATGTCTGTGAACGCATTATATTCATGGTGATTGTTGCTTTAGCTACAGCGTTTTAAATAAAACTTATAAAAAAACAAAAAATCTTTACTTTTTGAACAAAATTATACAACTTACCTTGATTTTTTTTTATCAAAAAGTCTTCTTTTTTAAATTTCACTTTGAATATATTTGGAGATCTTGACCTTGTAGATTTTTTTGGTATTTGTTTTTCAAGAATCGCATTGCCAAATATTGAATTTAATTCAGGCTGAACTTTAGAATGACTAAAATATAAATATATATTTATAAATTTTATTTAGATTGGAAAAGTCATTTAATAAAATAATTACTTATTCTTACCAAGGCACTTCAGGTAATTCTTTATTCATTAGCTTAATACGATGGCTATCTTTATTAATCCATTCATTTCTACTATTTCCTTCTTGGTATGATATATAAATCTCATCACCTTCATCTTCTTCAACAATAGCTGATAACCTACAACAAAAAATATATTTAATTTGTTACATTACATTTTCCAAATATTTAATTCAAATAAATGTTGGTCTTATTTTATGCAACTCTTCTAATCAAATACCATATGATGATAAATAGAAAATTGTAGTATAGGATACCAGGACATTAAAAGAATGGATTAATAAAAGTTAAAAGTTATAAAATCCTTATTTATTGTTTTAAATGATATATAGTAAAATAAATGTATAATAGGATTACTTAGTGAACTATATGGTACTAGTATGTGATTACATTCACTTCCTTATAACCACAAATATATATATTTATATAATAGTGATGAGCAGAAAACTTTAAAAACCAATAAACTTTAAAGCATTCCAAGATTACAGAATGTACCCGAAAACACACAATGCTTACCATGTATTTCCAAATGATTGAATCAATAGTTGAGTACCGATCTCGTAAGTCATTTTGATATAAATAAAAAATAACTGTATAAAATGCTGTACTATACACAAGAATATGTCTACAATATTATATACTGTCACACTAGTGACAATTAAATCAGACTAGTTAATGTTGATTAAGTTAGTGGGTATTTAGTAATTACTAATTAATATATCACAACTTCAATAGAAAATAAGCACTTTATGTATGAAGTTTTAAATTAAGTATAATTCCTGACATAAGAATTAAGAATAATACCTATAAATTATTGATTATAATGCAAATGGAGATAAAAAAACTGATCAACCACCACAGAAAATAAACTACCAATGCTAAAATATTGATGTTTTCAAGGAGATTAAACACTGCTACTACTTGGCAGGAAGGTAAAGGAGTTCGGATAGTTTTTTTGGCACTACTAGCGCTGTTATAGCGGATACTTTTAGTACTAGAAATCTAAAATCATTGATTTTATGATATATTATAAAATCAATGCTAATATTTACAATAATACAATATACAATATTTAAAATATTACTACTATTATACTGTTGGTAAAACAGTGTTGTATAACAGTGGTTCTCAACCGTCGGTCCGCAGACAGGCACCGGACCTCGATATAAAGAGTACAGGTCCGCATTGTATTGGAAATATTATACTATACCTACTATAATAATAATATATACGGTAATATTACTATTATATTTATAATGTATAATGTATGAACGAATTCAAAGTTTTCTTGATTTAAAATAAATATCAGAGACTTTTTTCCCATATACCGCATGAATATTTGGAAATACTATTAGTTTTCAGTAACAATTACACATAGGCTATGTTCAGATAAGTGACTCGAATCGATTTTTTCACGTAAAAATTTTTAATATTTTACGTTAAAACGGGTTTTGAACCACAGTGATGGACACATTACATTTTTACAGTCATTATCATGGATCCACGCATTCCACTTCTTTAATATTGATACAGATATTGTGTGCACAAATGTTTGGTAAAACGAAGGTTCTGGGTGCATCCTCAATTAGAAAATATTTTACAACGCGAAAAAAGCTCTAGAATTTTTTTCATAAACCTAAGAAATGATGAACAAATTCGAAAAAGAATAATTCCAGATTCGGGAAAATTTGGTTTTGTGAACGACACAATATAAAAATAAGCATTACTTTATCACGTATTAGATGAAATACATTTGAGATTTATCGAATCGAAGTGACGAAGTACTACGGTATTCGAGAAAAAAAATTCACGAATATGGAATTTTAACACATGGGCTTAGTGTGAACATATTAATTGAATAATCTTTGTCACTGCCGAATACGGTAGAAAAAATATCATCGTCTGAGCATAGCCGATCCATAGATAATAAGTGCATTCCTAATATTCCTATAGTAGACGTGTATAAATTTTCGGTCTTGCAGAATGACAGACTCGGACGATTTATTTACATTATGTGATATGATAAGAAAACCGATTACATGTATTCTGCATTGATAAGAATGGTATAACTGCACAACAAATCAGATAAAACATTGAAGTGAAATAAATCGCTTAACTAATATTGGTGGACCGTGTTTTACCTATAAATATTGTCGTATATCATGATATAATTAACAAGGCATGTCAGCAACTTATTATGAAAACGCAATATTCGTCCGAGTTCGCGCTGGTGGTCACAGCTGTTTTCATTACCTTGAATAATATTTTTACCACCAAGACAAATATTCCAATGAAAAGAAAACGAATTTTATCGTTTCTTCCGTTGAGCACCATCAAAGCTGCGTGACTGATAAGTTCCTGACATACCTTGTTAATAATATCATGGTATTTATTATCTATGAGCCGATCACAACACTTTGTTATTGATTGTTTATCGCAACGGTCAGACAAAAATATGGGTGTCATAGCGTGATTATATTTTATCTATGGTTTTAACTTATAACTACGATCTTAGAAGACTTTCTAAGACCGTGTTTATAACACAGATATGTAATATTATGTACCTGGGGGTTATATCCACGTGGTTATAGTTTTTAATATTTCATTCAATTTAATTAATAAGTCGGACATTATTTAATTTTTTGAACGAAAACTACAATTATTGGTCCCGTAGTCATACTTCATAAACTATATGAGGGTCCTCGGCTGCGAAAAGGTTGAGAACCACTTGTGTATAACACGTAGAGATATATTCTTTACAACGTGGTCTGTAATAATTAAATGATTTTTAACTATAGACTATAGTAAATAGTAAATACTGGATACGTTGTACACTGGTAGATACTTAAACTGAAAGAGGGAAAATTAGGTTTAGGTTTATTACAGTGGCGTAGCCAAGATTTTAGGGTTGGGGAAGGTAGCAATGATCAATACATTCAATAACTATTTTAATGTTGAAACATTTTCCTTTGATGCGTAAAAAAATAGACTTGTGAAATTTTGGGAGAATCTTCTTTTGATCCTATGTTAAGTTATAAGCATGCAGCATCGAAAAAAAAACTCACTAATAAACCTATACCATTACCAGCATTATCTTCTCGAGAAGTTCAAGGTACGACTGAGGACGAGATTCAAACAGTTGTATTATCCATGACAAAATAGATAAGTATAATCATATTTTTATATAAAATATGAAAATGATATTTATCTAACAGGTAATAATTTAATATTATATTTGGGGCAATTTAAGTACTTTCTAAAGCTATATTCACATTTCAAAAAATTAGCAAATTAGGATACTACTCATTATAGTTTTTTATTGATTTATGAACACTTATTCTTTTCTTGTCTATTAATTTTAGATTTATAATTTCTGGAAGCATAAATTTAATATTTTCTGCTTTTTAACATTACGACTTATTTTATGATAAAACACTATAAAAAAAATTAGAAATGAAAAGGAAGATAAAGACTTAGTAGGTAATAGTACATACATTAATAGTATATACATACTACATTATACAATTTGAATGTTGTAGCCACGGGTTAAATTGTTAAAATTTACTCATGGTATATATTTCAAAGACAAAACTAATAGTCGCAGCATTTCATTACAGATAAATAAATAGTATATTATTATTTTTCTTCGTAAAATGTGCGATAAGAAATCTTCATATTTTGTGATACGTCAGCTGTCTACCCCGGAAATCGAAAGACCCTGCGATAACGATATAGGCATGTTGCTGTGAAGGAAAACTAACTTCTCTACGCGCATGCACATGTCAAACGCACATCAAATCAAACCTAAATTAAAAATTATTTATTTTTTACACGTATTACGACTTTCATCATTGCAAACGCACACATGAATTTATACCAAAAACATTTTTTCTGCTTTCCTGAAAAGTTTGAATTTTGGCAATAGTGCGTACTGCATTTTGAAATGTCACCCTTTACACCCTTTAATTATTATTGTATATTAGGTAATTGAAACTCTGATCAGAATCGTTTTATTGAAGAAATGATTTATCATTTTTTTTAAATGCAATATACCCATCAAGAGTATCCCATCTTTGACCCGAAGAGTGAAGAATATTCCAAGGTGCGAAGTACATTATTTTTATTTTATTTATATAGGTCTTAGACCTGTGTGCCCGAAAGGGAGGGGGAATAAGATGAAGAATTTGCCCCGACCAGGAAGGCCTAACCGTAATATCAATTTATAAAATTCTGTCGTTTATTTTAGATTCTAAACGAAGTGAAGAAGCTTATGTTTTTACAATGATTTTTATTTATTATTTTTTTAAAATTTTTTTTCTGTAAACTCTTTTTCATATGGAAATATTTGTCCAAAAGTCTCGACCAGCAACTATTTTAAGCCGGATAAATCTCAAAATGGTACTTTAAAGACGTAATTTTTCGAAATTCTCAATAGTTTTTTCAAAATTTGGAAAAAACTACTTAAAATTTGTCAAAAAAGATTTGGAAACTATTATTTTTTGATCCAAAATTTATGAAAATTTAAATATAGGTAGACAATAATCTAAGAAATAATTTGGCGTAAGAAAATTTTGAAAGTGTGAAAAAAAATTTTGGACATTTTTTTCAACACTTTTCCCATAAATTTTTTTTCCTTTTCTTTATTTATTAGATAAAAAAACGTAAAGTAAAATAAAGTGTAAAGTGTAGTAAAGTAAATTATAGACTTTCACTGAGAGCCGTTATTAACGTTTATTTGTTCTAGAAGATTCTATTGTTATGATCAGTCACGGAATACCCGAAAAATCTAATAGCAGTAAAAAATAATAGTAATAATAGTTTGAAAACAGCAGTGGCGTAATTTGGTCATTTTTTTTACATATATTCATATATCGAATTATATGTGCCTCAATATTACATTGAAATATAAATTATTATTATGTACAATAAATTACATATCACACATTCACGCATATTTTCAAAAGAAATGTACAGTTTACACTTCATTTTATCAGTTAAAATATTGAAAAAATGATGGTTAGTAATAACTAATAATTGTTGACTTCTAGGTATTATATTTTGTTTATATTTCTAATTTATTTTAGATTCTGAGTGGAGCTAAGAAGCTAGTGTTTTACAATGATGTTAATTTTAACTTTAATTTTATTTCTGTAAACCTTTTTTGTATAAAAATACTTGTCCAAAAGTTTTGATGAGCAACTTTTGAAATCAAAATATGCCTTTAGATATGGTACTTTGGTGAGGTCTTTTTTCGAAATTCTTAATAGTTTTCTCAAAATTTGGGAAACACTTACCAAAATTAAAAAAAAAGACTCGGAAACTATCTTTTTATAATTCAAACTTCACAAAAATTTAATTATAGGTGGTCAATAATATGCGAAACATTTTGACTCAAGAAATTTTTGGAAACGCTTTTTTCTCATCAAACTATGCATTTTTTTTACAGTTAATAGCTTTTCTCAGTTAATAGGTAGTGAAATATAAAACTGTCCGAATTAAAAATATAATATACATATATATATATATATATATATTTTGTTATTATAATTAACTTAAATTTTTAAGTATAATTGTCTTGAATAAACTTAAGCTCCTCTCAGAATCTTCTTATTGAAGAAATGATTATAATTTATTTTAAATGCAATAAATCCACAATCATGAAGTGAAGAATACCTGAAGTCCTAAGTACGTCCTTTTTAAAATTAATATTACTATTTTAAACTTTTTGTGATATTATATTTAATACAAGTTATATTTTTCATCAAAAATCGGTATCATTATTATTTTATTATTTATTGTTTTTATTATTTATATTCATATTTAGTTGTGATAATTAACAGTTTTTCAGCAATAAACAAAATAATTAGTACTTATTTATACAAAATAGGTATTTTTAAGAGATAGAAAGAAGTAAAGAACTAGATATTTTGTTGTGAGTATAAAAATATAAAATTTAACTCTATACATCCAAAATCATACCCAGATGAGCACTTTAAACAGGTCATTTTTCAAATTTTCCAGTACTTTTTTCAAAAACGTAGAAAATTGATCGAAAAATCAATAAAAAACGGCAAATTATGCAATTACCGGAATTTCCGTAAAATTTAAATTGCTTTTTAAAATAACTTAAAAAATAATTCAGCTAGGAACTTGAAACTTTCACCAACTATTAAAAATTATCACGAAAATATTTCATAAAAATTTCAAAAATATTTGATCAATATTGAGTTAAGTACAGCATTTTGAAAATTTCGCAAATTTCTCATTTTTTTTTTTAGTTTTTATGTAATAACATTTTTGATTTTTGATATTAAGACTTGAAAATTGAATATGATCTCACTGACATATATACCAAATTGATCTGAAAAAATCTTGAAAATCATAAGTCGACTTTTTTCTCTATAAGCGAATGCAGTTAAAATTTTGACGAAATTTGTTAGTTTTACCTGAATATACACACTTCAACGAACATTAAAGAAAATTTGTTAGTCCAATTTTTAGAAACTTGCTACCTAGACAAAGAATTGCATTGCACATAATTTGGTGCAATACAATTTTTTACTTTAGAGAGGTCATTCTTCATTTTTTTTTGGAAAAAACTACCCAAAATTTGACAAAAAAAGACTCAGAAACCATCGTTTTTTGATCTGAATTTTATAAAAGTTTAAATATAGATAGACAATAATATGAGAAACATTTTGGAGCAAGAAACTTTTGAAAATGTCAAAAAAAAACAAACAAAAATTTGGAAATTTTTTTAATATTTTTATTCTTGTTAATTTTTTTTTCTTTATTTAATAGATAAAAAAAAAGTAAATTATAAACAAGAAAGCCGGACATACTTCGCACCACGGACATTTTTCACTCTTCGGGTCAGATACTCTTGGTGAGTGTGTTGAAAATGACAACTATTATTGTTCTTAAAGAAAAAAAAAAATAATAATAATTATATAAATAAAAAATTGAGAAAATCAAAAAATAACTTTTTAAAAACCAACTAGAGGCAAATTCGGTTTCAAAAAGTTGCTGTTCAAGACGTATGGATGAGTATTTCCATACGAAAAAGTATTCTCAGAAAAAGAATATACACAAAATAAACATTATTGTAAAAATCACTAGCTTCTTCACTACATTCATAATTTAAAGTCATACTTCTGGAAATAGTACGTTATAGAGGAATATAGAAGTATAGAAAACAAAACGAACCATTTCCAAATTAGATCAAAATGAACTATTTCCAAATCAGACCAAGACGTACTATTTGTTGGAAATAGGTTGTTTTTACGCAATTCAGTAATTTTATTTAAATTATGAATTACATCATTAAGATAAAAATTAAAATAATAAATTATACAATAATCTAACTAAGAGTATTTTTATGAATTTTTTGATAGTTTTATAATACTTCTACGAGTTTCTAGTAATTCAGAATAGAAAATCGTGATTCCTGAAAAAAAAAAATTAATATAGTACGTTTTAGAATGTTGGCCCTCAATTAACATCTGTTTTTTCAAAACCTAGTAAAATTTCGTTGCAAATTATACTGTTGTAAAGTTTTGTCAGTAGCTGGATGAACATTACAATGTCTGGTTTACTTATAGATGTACAATGTACATCTATACCAACTTAATGGGATGTTTACTGCATAAACATCAGTATATATTAACTCAAATATATTGTCAGTTAACGGAGTGGCTAATACCCTTATAGGTAAGGAATCTAGACCATCTAAATGCTGGAAAAAAAAATTGAACACAAAGCGACTAATTCTTGAAAAATTCAGTATTTAGGTACCTAGTGTCTACCTACCTGATTAGAAGGTATATTATTCATAAACAGTTCTGACTCTTCCTGACATTTTTTTTGGCTCCGAATATACTCTAACAATTTTATTTTTATCATAATGCACCTCACAAATTTATAAAAAATTTAAGGAATTAACTAGGTAATTATGAATGAGTATAATATAAAATAATAATACATTATACTTTTATATTATTCAGTTAGCTCAATTTATTTTGAGTTTCTATTTGGGAAAATATTGTTGGCACAGCACCAGATCTAAGCTTAGGTCTTTTATTATCACTCTTTAAGAAATAAGAAATAAACTGAAATTAGTTTTATAAAATATTTGTTACTACCATGGATTAAACCTGTATTATGTCCTTTTTATTAAAGTGCCCTGAAATCATATATATCACCATGATGTGTACCAAAATATTTAACTATATCGTTAAATATCTAACTAGGTATATCGTTTTCATTAAAATGAAAACTACATAAATATAGTTCCGTTTTAGTTCAACATAGTCTTCCATTCTCTTTTCCAACTCAAGAAGTGTTCATCTTTTGTTGGAACAGTGAACAGAAATGTTAGAACGATTACATTCTTTAACAATATACTTCTTTTTCGGCATGATATTTAAATGAAAATGAAAATACAGTTTATTATTTTAAGTAAATAATTAATAAAAGTTAGGTAATTCAAATTTTCAGTTTTTTATTTTAAATAAATATCAATATTACTGATAACGGATAATTATCATTGATTACTATTAATAACAAATTCAACTAGATAGCGTCCTAGGTATTTTTAACTTAATCGATACATCAAGAGGGTGTGGTACATTATAACGATGTTGTAATTATTTTAAATACTCATACAAATCTTTTAAAGCAATATTGAATGGTTACATAAAAGTATTTACGGTTCACATTTGATACAAAACTGTATACTAGTGAACATGTGTTTGAGCAACCAATGAAAAACCGGCTGCGCGTAACGGTTGTTTAACAGTCGGCCGCCCAGTCATGATCTTAACGTGCGCTGAGTGTAGATATTAAACTATAGTTTAATATCAATGGTGTGGAAAATTTTCTCGTTGCCGAACCTGTGTATAAAATCATAGCTGCAGCAGGCTGTAAGTTGGTACAAAATATCTTGATAAAATAGATCTGTTTTGTCATGATATTATCAATTTGTCATGGTTTGAGCGTTTTATTGAGCAACCTTAAGAACCAGTGTTGTTATTTTACAGTTCGTTCTGTATATTATTCTGTGTTAGTATAGTTGGTGACAAATTCAGTATTATAATATTTGTCGTACATTTGTTCTCTTGTTGTGCTTATTACTTTTCATGCCCAAGTATTAAGAATTTTTATTTTTTCCTTACGTTCAAACAATTGTCAAAGTGGTACAATAATAAAAGCACTTTTATAATCTCAGTGATTCAAGTTTAATTTAATACCAATACCCTAATATACACTTGACCTGTAATTTCGATAGGTCTGAATTTACTGCCTATTTACTTAAAATATCAGGTAAGTGTTTTCATATATTATAAAAAATAATTATTTATTGATTATTATTTTTTTAATTTACCTAGATTTAAAGCTCAGAGTAAGGAAAAAATTAAAGGAATTGAAACTATGGCGTCCAAAGGTTTTTCAGTAGCGGTGGTTTGTTCGAGTAACATGAATCGGAGTATGGAAGTGCATGCTTTTTTGAAGTAAAGTTTATTTAGCGTTAACCATTCTACATGCTGTGAATATAAATATTTTAAATTAATACTAGTTAAGAAAGATGCCGCAAAACTTGAGCTCTTTTGATCTGCTCCACCATAGCTGTAAAAAAGAATATTAAATTAAAGTCTCATTTCATTTTTACAGCATACAATATTATTGCTATTGCCCCCAAAACCCCCAATGACTTTTTTAATACCTAGCATAAGAAAGGAAAAACCACTACAAAATTGGAGAGGGAGTTTCTGCTGGTAGAATAGTTGATTTTGTTCTTTCTTGAAACTTAAATTTTTTGAAAGGTTTGATACATTCATCAACATTCCTACCAAAGATTTATAAAGGAGAGTATTATAGCTAGTATTTGTTGAGAAACTGATAACAATAGTGTAGTTCTGGCAAATGCGGTATGTTGGCAATAGACTTCTTACCTTTTTTGTTTGGTTACGCGGCAATCTGTATAAATTCTACTTTTACCATTATTAATATTAAATATTAAATTTAAATATTGAATATAAAATTGGGTTTAAAATGTCTTAAAGAGTTGTTCATGGCTAAGACATGTGCAATACTTAAAAAAAAGTATGAAAATCACTGATTTGATACATAATAGCATGCATAGTGTTAATATTTAATCCATTAAATTCATATTCTTGTTTAAAACCATTTTAATGTACACCAAAAGAAATCATGATCTATTAACTTTGAATATTTTAAAATTATCAAACAATATATTAACCAACATTAATTTATAGATTAAGACCACTAATTTTCAACTATAATCAGTTGAAAAATAATAACTTCTCTCATTCAATTAGTAGTAAATTTATTGAAGTGAAAATTCAATAAGCTTAACAACAGTTAACTGCACTTAGTAAGATACTTCAGTACAACAGTACCTACTGTATATTTTTCAATTTTTTTGTTACAAATATTGGTTTTTACTATTTTTTATTAAGTTATTCATTGATTAGATCTGTGATCAGTTGCAACATAAAAGTTTTTATAAAAATAAAGATTAATCTTTATAAAATATAAAAATAATTAAATACATAATATTATATAATTAAACTCAAATTTTTAATTAAATTGTTTGCCTGTTTTGTATTATAATGTTATAAATTTGAATTAGATAGAAATCATTAAAAAACTAAAAAAAATTAAATCTTATAAATCTTGGATATAATTTATGTGAGTTTGTATGTAAAACAGGTGGTCAATGTAATTACAAGACTATACAAAATAAATAATATCATGTGTTTCATATATGAACACATTTGTTTTTCTAACAAACGTGAATGTATTTTTTTTTTTTTTTTTAAAATGTATTCATTTTAATAATTTATGAATGAGAAACAAGAACAAATTCATTTTTTTTTTTAGTGAAATTTTCAAACACTATGTATTTGTAACCAGCATTAGTACTATTAATCATACATAAACAATTTTTTTTCTTTTTATGGCTGCTTAATAAAATACATTAAAAAAATTTATGTTTATAATTACAGAAAAAAAAATTTCAATATTCGATCATTTGGAACCGGTGAAACGGTGAGATTGCCTGGATTGACAGCAGATAAACCAAATATATATAGTTTTGATTGGTCTTATGATAGAATATATAAAGATTTACAAAGTAAAAATCACTATTAGTATCCTTTAAAATAAAATAATTACAATTAATATGAATTTAAGGTTTTTAGATAAGTTTCAATGGTGTTTACACTTAGTAATTTATTATTTTAAACTATACATGCAATTAATCTTGTCAATTAATTTGAGTTCAATATGATCTATTTAATTTGAATTCAATATATACCTTATAAACTTACTTTCAAAATGAACAATTTTGGTGAGGTGAAGGTCAATTTTTTTTGCGATGATCAGGTCACGCCAAACTGTTTTTCTTAATTAGTCTTCTACTAAGTGATATAGATCACATAAAAATAATATATTTTAGATTATTAAATTTTTATATTTGAGGTTTTACACTACAAAGACAGCAATCTCCATTTTTACATAAAATAACATTTTTAAACATTATAATATAATTTTTTGTACTGCATCAATTGGTAGGGCAGGTTTTTGTCACAAATTATTTCGCACATAGGTATAGGCCTTTAAAATTTGTGGATCTTGATAAAGACAGCAATCTCCATCCTCATTACCGTGGCAAACACTTCAATTTCCATAAAAAAGAACCTGTTTCTACGTCAAAGATTTTTACATTAATGCAAAAATGAATTCCGACATTGTTTTGAGTCCTTCAAATGTACAGAAAAAAAAAAGTTGAAAATCCAGTAAAATGAAAAAGAAATTCGCTAAAGCTTTTACTCTTAAGATTTTTTACGTGCATTACTCCAGCCCCCCACATTGACTTTTTAAATTTTTTTTTGGATTAATATTTCATATGCTATTTATATGAATTAATATGACCACTTTCAGAATTCCTATGCCGTTATTTTACTAGATAATCAAATATTTGTTGGGAGGGGCTGGTGTAACGTTACCCATTCATATTAATAGCATATAAAATATTGATCCAAAAAAAAAATAAAAAAAGTCAATGTGGGGGGGCTGGAGTAATACACGTAGATTTTTTAATATTCTGAGCGAAGCAAAGAAGCTTATGAATTTACAATGATGTTTATTTATTTTTTTTTTTCTGTTCTGTGAACACTTTTGCATATAGAAATATTGATTCAAGCACCTCGATCAGCCACTCTTTGATTCAAACATGGATGGTAATGTATACTTAGTATTTCTCAAAATTTGTATTATTTCAAAGGGTTTACTTGTTGCTATTGTTGGATCCCCTCCCCTGTGGTAATCATTATAATCATAGTAACCATAGTTACAATTTAAACTTAGTTATCAATGAACCTCTGCTCAAAATCGGTTTTAATTAAATTTTAATTAAATATTAATAAATTTTGTTACGACTTGAATAATTTTGAACTATAAACTTCAACATGTAATTTAAAATATTTAAAATTTCTTAAAATGAACATATACACACCCTTTTTTATTTTTTTGGAAATTCGATTGTATATACATTTTTCTATGGTGTTCAGTATTTTATAATTACACAGTATTTTTGACTAATTTCAGTCTTCTATAATAATAAAATGAGTTTGATCATTGGGCTTGTGATTACTGTTGACCGATTTTCTATAATACAATTTTAATTTTATTTCTGATGTGCTAATTTCAACTTTAAATTCATGCCAAACATGTTGTCCTAATATTATTTGTATCTAAACAAAATAAATTAAAAGGCAATAAAATTAAATTGAAAATAAAAT
This sequence comes from Stegophylla sp. TES_Ste_2020, assembly GCA_025469315.1. Classification (NCBI taxonomy): domain Eukaryota; kingdom Metazoa; phylum Arthropoda; class Insecta; order Hemiptera; family Aphididae; genus Stegophylla; species Stegophylla sp. TES_Ste_2020. The sequence goes on from JAIPRM010002829.1 coordinate 22,602, forward strand.
AAATTAACTTAATTCCTGAAACAAAAAATCAATTTGTTAATTAAAAATAATTAAGTTAAATTAAATCAATGGAAACCATTTAAACTAAAATTACCTATTTAACTTATTAATGCCCATGAAAATTTGTCAGTTTATATTATAGATATGCATTTTTGTGACAAAAGCAACAATCTCCATACATTTTTGTAGCAAAAGTTGCAATCTCCATGATTCTGTGGCAAATTAAGAAATTTCCATTTTTATTCCTTTAATAATACCTAACTAAAATTAATACTTTATAAATTCAGAGATTATGAAAATCGACATGAAAAAAGCATTATTAATTTAATAAGATAAAAATATATCCAAATTTTTTTAAAAATAACAGTAAATTCATTTTAGGCTTTTGCTAGAAATGACTGTACTTGGAGATTCTTGACTTCCACGTAACACCTTATTTATATTAGTGTTGATATAAAATGTATAATATGTTGCTCCATCAGTGGGTAGTACAAAGTGCTGGCTTATGACAAATATACTCAATCAACTATGTTCAGGTAACTTTTTAATGTGAATAAAGTTTAGTAAATAAATAGTACAAATAATTTGCAGGGTTGATCTTTTATAAAATTAACGTGCTAGAATAGTTAAAATCTAACTGTTTAAAATGCATTTTTGTAGGGATGGAGTATGGTTGATCCACTAAATTTGGGTTGTAAATTTTTTAATTAAGTTTGAAAATATTATATTGACATTTTTATATGTGTTGTAATGGTTATAAATCAAAATATCTTGGCTATTATATCTTTAATACAAGTATTATAAAATAAATTTATACAATTAGTCAATTTATGCATCACATGGTTAGCCATGTGATGCATAAATTATACATGATATTTGAGAAATAATAATAATAATAATATATTTCAAATTTCATTTCACACATATACAAAATATAAATATATCAATAAAAATTTTTGAAATGATGATGTCTCCAAGAAGCAAAGCTTGTATAGGAGACACAGAGTTCTACGCTTAAAATACATAACAAGTAAATTACAACTATAACCTGTTTAAAATATATAATTTTATGTGTAAGTACAATAATTTTTTTTAAAGTAATAAAAAAAAACCTTCAGAAATGAATGTATGAGGGGGGGAGCATAAACAATAGTATAATAAAATAATTTGTAAGAACTGTAAAAACTTAAAGTGTAAAAAATCTTGATATTGATAAAAATCTTTGATAATTTTTGAGACTGGTTTAATTTTTGACATTTTGGTATTCTTTGCCTTGTTGAGCAGTCGTTTTTGTTCTACTTTTTGATGCTTTTAATATTTAACATATAATTTATCATTAAATGATTTTATGTAAAATTGGGTTCTTTTGTAATGTTAATTATTATATATATATAGATAGGTTGTTAAGTTTATTCTTAGCAAAATATACCTTGTAATGTTTTCAATATTTCTTTAACATATATTTTAATTAGTTACACACAAATTGGTGTATTAAATATGTTAGACAGAAATCGGAGAATAAAAAAAAAGCCTGAAAAATTTCAGCTGTGTACAGAAAAATTTTCTGTAATTATTTCTTGTGAGGAAAGAGTGTATGATCAAATTCTTGAGCGTAAGTTGAAAAATAACTTAGAAATTGACAATCTATTTATTAAAATTATTAAAACTTAATCAATGTTTCTATATTTAGATTTTGAAGATATCTTAAATTATGGCCAGTTCAGACCAGTTCATGTTATAAACATTAACATTGAAGACAATCACGAGGATGCAACTATTGGAGCGTTTCTTATTTGTGAATTAGTTACTTTGGTATGGCCACTTTATTGCTGATTTATAAATTTTAATTCATTTATTTATTATTTTCATTTTAGTTGTCTAAAAGTAAAGATCTTGATAATGAAATAGATCAATTGATTGTCAAATACGAAGAAAAATGCAGTAGGCGGATACTCTACTGTATTCTTTTCTATTAATCTTTTAAGACAGAAAGTGTTCTTTCCTTCGTAAATATATTATGAAACATGGATTTCTATCATTAATTTGTAGATATTTTATTTAATAATTTTATACTTGGATAAAATATAATTTTTTTAAATGATAATTGATATATTTTAAGCAATAAACAATTTGTATAAAAATTAAAAATGAACAAATATTAAAGCATTTAATGCTTTTTCAGTTTTACTTATTTTTAAGCTGTGAACTACTTTTATATTGTGGATTAAATTTTGTTTTAAATTTATGTATAAATAATTATTATATTCGTGCTGTAAATTAATTTACTTCATATCACAGAAGAGCAGAGGTTCTCAAACTTTTGAAGCCATGCCTCCCATTTTGGTTAACTTCAGACGTGGGCACTCCTCTCATAAAAATAATTTCAATAGTCATGTTTAGTGTACCATAAAGTTAAAAACAAATAAAAAATATAGGCTTATATTGATAATCACATTACAAATTTATCTTAAAATAAAATATATTTATTATTAAAAGTTTTAATTAATCTGTCACTTTTAATGGGAAAGGTGGGCTTGTTTTTTTTTTCATCATAAAGTTTGGTGAAACGAGGAGAGACTCCTATATACTCTACAGGACGCACCCCACACTTTGAGAACCTCTGCATTAGAGCGTCAATTATTTACATGTCAATTATCCTTACTATTAAATTTTTATTGAAATTTATTTTTAGTTTAATTTAATTTAGTTTTATCATTCATTATGTTCGTTTTATCACTATTGTCAATTAATTATATTATGTACATATGTTTAACAATATATCAATATTTAAATATAAATAATATTAGTGTAGTATAATACAGTGATTTTTAACCAGTATTCTGCCAAAATTTTATTAAATCTTGGTGGACAACTTTTTTAGTGTCATAGTGTAATTGACTTAACATATAATTTTTTATAGATTTTTAAAAACGCAAAAGAATAAAACTCGAGGATGAAACCAGACGGGTCTTAGACCCAAAAATTGATTCAAAGCCCTCCAGATTTTTCATAAATTACATAAGATTAATACCATTGAGGGGGGGGAGACTAAATTAAAAAATAAACATGTTAGTCTTGGTTTAATTTTGTCTTTTATTCTTTAGGCTTGGAAATTTAAGTATATTCATTTTCTCTTTGGTAAATCTTAGAACATAATCAGTGCTAATAAGTAATTTTTATATTGCAGCAATTTCCAAGACCATAATACCATATAACACTGCAAAAATCATTGTTTTTAGTCAATATTTGGTAATTTCCAATCCTTAGAAAATATCATATCAGCTACAGGTAATAGGTCATTTGAAAATTGGTTATATTTAGGATTTACGTGGCATATATACTACTAAGTTAACGACGGAATTAAGTTAGTTATAATTCCCTTTGGTACAATAAGTTTAGATAATGATAAAAATAAATATTATGAATATCTAATTATGTTACACGTACATCTAATTTTATTATACCTATGTATGATTTTTCAATGTATTCTCTTATAGTCAATAATTGTGCTTAGCGTGGATTGTTATTTGGTTCAAGTGACAAATAGTGATACAGCTCCTGCAATTGTGGTTGTCTATAGTTACCATATCTGTAAAAAATCATTTTGAAAAATAATCATAATAAATCCACCCTTGTTCTAAGACTCATAAAGAAGTTATTTGTTTCAAACCCTCTTGCGTATCGTATTAGGCCTTCTAAAATGTTGACATTAATGACCTATTAAACATTTATAAAATTGATAGTAATATAACTAAACTGAATTTCAATATTATAACAGTTATTTTTCATGTATGAACATTGCATGTAAATTATTCTATACAATACTTTTTAATTCTTTTTTGCTTTTGAATTCAACCAGAGCCAGATTTACCATTAATCTATTACCAGGTTTAGGCTCCTGGTTTAACTGTATCGAGGTTTTTCTGTTTTTTATTTTTATATTTCCAAATAAAAAATTAATATTTAATATTTTTGCTTAAATAATTATCTACCTAATAGTGTTGACGTGATGAGAAACAGTTGCATGGTGAACTTTTTTAAATAATGAGGCTCTACTTTGTAAGACACCTACCACCCACCCCTAATGCAAATTTCTTGGTCAAATAATAAATTTTTACCTTGACATTTTAGAAGCTAGTGTTTTATAATGATGTTTATTTTTTATGTGTCTGCATTTATGTATAAAAAAAAATGTCTAAAAATTTCGGCCATCAACTTTTTGAAACCGGATTTGCCTTTAGATGGTACTACTTTAGAGAAGTCATTTTACAAATTTCTGAATTGTTTCCTTAAAATTTGGAAATAACCACTCAAAACTTGACAAAAAAAAAATTCTAAAACTATTTTCTTGTATTCCAAACTTTATGGAAATTTAAATATTGATGTACAATAATATGAAAAATATTTTGGAGCAAGAAAATTTTGAAAATGTGAAAAAAAAAAATGTTGAACTTTTATTCTAACATTTTTTTTCAGGTGTACAGGTTTTTGTATAGAAATATTTATTCAAAAGTTTTAGACCAACAACTTTTTGCAACTTGATTTGCCTGTAGATGGTTCTTTAAAGAGGTCATTTTTTTGAAATTCTCAATTGTTTTCTAAAAATTATGTGAGTGAAGTAAAGTAAAGCAAAGATAAGTTAAGTAGGTAGTACAATTGACGGTGGTGTCTTGTATACAGCTAAAAAATGTTGCTCATGTTCTCTATAAAAACAAAATATTTTTGTTTGTGCAAATTTTGTGCTTATTTTTATTTGAGTAAAACATGTACATAAATATATTTTTATTATAGTTTTTAGTCCTTTTCCCCCCGCATATATTTTTCTAATCAAAAACATCATAGAAACAAGCAATTAGCATATTTTTTTGGCAGATAATTTTGTTAATATATTACTTTAAATAGGTATAGTAAAGAGGTGATTTTTAAAGTTGTCAACAGTTTTTTCAAATATAAGCAAAAACTGCCAAAAATGTTAGTAATAATGGTAAAATATGCCATAAACTAGATTTTTATGAAATCAATTTAAATTTTTTAGTCATATCTCTAAAAGAAATAGTAATAATAACTTTAAACCATAAACTAACTATTACCTATCATCAAAAGTTAAGTAGTATTGACTGAATAACATTTTTAGATAGGTACTGAGTGGAGCAAAGAAGCTTATGATTTTATAAAGATGTTTATTTTTTAGATTTTAAGCGGAGCGAAAATTCAATAGTTTTCTAATTATTCTGTTTTGAACATTCAATATTTTCTCTTATTTTATTAAATAACTTCTATTTCAACGATTTTAGAAATCTAAACTATAGTCTAGTGGTAAAGACATTTTTCTTGGATACCTACGGAGATAATAACAAAATCATTTTTAGTTCAATGTGTGTATAATATCAGTATAATATAATATTATGTAGGTAAGATGAGCATACTACTAGATAGCGCTATGTGGTAGGTATTAGAAAGAAGAGAGAACTTTTCTTGGACGCCTTATTACCAATCGTCCTGCGACCATGGTATAAGACTGTAATAATCGTTGTGTTGACAGAAAAAAAATAGACATAATAAAATTGTAAAAACACTAGCTTCTTCGTTCCACTTAGAATTTAAAATATTTAGAATGAAATATTAAAATGGTTGATATGATCATTGATCATCCATAATTATATTACTGTGACTAAACAGAAATAAATAATAATGAATAAACTCGGAATTATTTTTTAAAACTTGATGTATACCTACTACAGAGGCGTAGCCAAGGGGGAGGCTAAGGGGGCTATAGCCATCCCCATTGGTCGTGATTTAAGCTATTTGTACCGTATTTTTCGCACTTAAGTTGTTTGTAAGTTGTAATTAAAAAAAAAAACCGTTTAAGAAAGAAAATTATACAACTGTTTCATAAAATTTAATTTTACTAATTTGTAGGTTTCAGTATTGTATTTATAACAGACAACTAAAATACAATGAAGAAAGACAATCTGTA
>JAIPRM010002830.1:0-28575 GCA_025469315.1 Stegophylla sp. TES_Ste_2020
GCAAAGCAAATATTTTAAAGAACAAAGGTCATATCAATTATCTGATATCAGAAAGATTTACACTAAAACAGAAATAACTTAAAATTAATAAATATTTTGAGTTTTTTTAATTCATGATATTTATGTGTATATTGTAGTTATCTAGCTAAAAATATTATATCTAACAAATCATTAAAATATTTTGATCTCGATGAAAAATAATTTTGTTATTTCTTTAAAATGAATATAAAAATATTATTTTTATTACTTGAATGTGATGCCCAACCTTCTTCTTATTTAGTAAACAATTATCAGCAAGTGAGCCACCAAACATAAAAATACAATTACCTAATCACAATAAAATTATATTGGCTTTGTTTTTCTTATCTTTTATGAACTATTAATTATATTACGGATTGAATTAGGCATTCATTGATAGAAATATATAATTTATCATTATTTAGTTTAACACCTATTTTGGAATTTAAAAAAGATGATAATTAGATGTGAGATTTTTAATTTCTTAACAACAATAATAATTTATTATTATATATTATTAGATACGGTGTAATATTATAATATTAATTCATATGTACATCTTATCTTTTTACTCCAATTGTTAACTAATTTCAATAAAATTATTTGTCTAATATTAATTAGACATAAATAGGTATACACAAGGTAAAACCAATCAAATTTCTGTAATAGTACAAAATATACTACAACTTTCAGTACAATATGCATTTTTCTACTATATATTATTTATTACAATTTTATAATATTATTTGTAACTACTATTGGAAGGATATGAGGAAGGTATTAGAAGAAATCCAATTACTTTTTCTTATTGCGCATTGAAATTGTGTTTATTAATTAAGTTTTTGCAACCATTTAAAACATTTAAGTGTAAAATCAGCAATATTGTCGTAACATTTTATTCATTACCAAACTGATATGATTATATTTTTATTATAACAAGAAAAATTTATATCTAAAAAACCTCTTTTTTACTTATAAGTTGTTAGATATTTTTATATAATAAGAAATATTTAAAAAACGAAATAATTGGCTACATTGTAAAATAATAAATAGTATTAATAATCACCTATAAACAATGAACTACACAGCTATGTACTGATAAACAATTATTTATCTAAAAAACAATCTAGACGTAGTTAACAAATGTTTTCAAAATATCTTCAATTAGGTATACATTTTTTTTTCTTGAGGATGCAAATAGCAAGTATTCCCTATGTTATATTTGATGACTAGAGTAATTACTAATGTATAAATATTTAAGTGATTTTGTTTTCTTTAATTTAAATGTATAGTTTTATTTACTATTATTGTTATTACTATTATTTTTGCACTCTTCAAATAACAGAGTTGCAATAAAAGTATATAATCAATACGGCGCTCGTTCAAACCAATAATGTGTCCGCCTCAAGTCCTTCTTCAACGGTTATGTACATGCCTTCTTCTTCATAAGCACTATCATGTTTAGCGAGAATTCGTAAGAGTGGTCTTAGTTTCAACCACCATTGTGTTTTAGCTATACGTTGTCTAAATAAAAATAAATAAATATTTGTACTCAATAAAGATAATTTAACATTTGAATATACTATAAATAATTTAAAATACTTTTCAAATAGTCTGCTGATACGAAATATTTATAGCTCATACTTTTATGATAAGAAATGACTTGTAACGACATCTATATAATAAATTAATGTTATAATATTTCCTTACTCAAAATTTGTAATTGGCACCAAATCTGTCAAAGGAGAGAAACGATATTGCCGTCTTATAACGCCCATCATTGCAGCTGTATCTGGATTATCTGTATATATTGTTCCATCAGGTCTAGTGGACTCTCTTAATTTTTCTACTAACCATTCAACACACTTTGCAGCTTGCTTTGTACCCATATTACGATCAAATGGAGTAGGTGAACCGCCTTGTTGCATATGACCTAATATATTTACACGATGATTAGTAACTACTAGATAATTTTTTTCTACAATTTTATATTTTATTAAAACACTAAATATAACTCAATTGTACATTATTTATTTATTTAAATACTTATTTTATGCTAGGTAATATTATACACTACTAAAAACTTTACCTAAAACATTCATACGAGTGCTGAATAGTCCTTTTCCTTCTTCGGTATAAAGTCTAAATATAAAGTCTGTGTTATAGTTCTCACTGCATTTTTCATTTCTAAAAAAAAGAAAATTTTTAATTATACTTTTAATTATAAAACAAAATTTCAGTTTTACCTTAATATTAAACCACGTTGAACACCTTCAGCCATTTTTGAAGCCATATGATACACATCGTTTTGTAAGTCTTTTATAGTAAATTTTTCTTCATAAATATAAGCTGCATCGGCACCACCAGCTAAACCAGCTACAGTAGCTAAATATCCACAATACCCACCCATAGTTTCAATAACAAATACTCGTCTCTTAGTACCTTGAGCAGACTGCCTAATTCTATCACAGATCTAAAATATAAAATTATACATTATATTATGTACAAAATAATAAATATAATGGTAAAATCATAAGAGTTACAATTATACTTATAATATATATTTTATTTAAAAATAATAATCATAATAATAATAATGTAATAAATAAAAAAAAAACCTCAGTGATTTCATTAAGAGCAGTATCACATCCTAAAGAAAATTCTGTGCCAGGTACATTGTTACTGATAGTTGATGGTATTATAACCATTGGTATACAGAATTCTGGAAACTGTTTACGGTTTTGAACTAACTGAACTCCGGCCTGGTATGCCTAAAAAAAAAAAAAGATCATAAGAATGTGAACACAATCTAATAAAACTAATAAAATATAGTGCAGAATATTACTAACCTCAAAACCTCCAATGATCAAAAGTGCTTGAATATTAAACTCTTTGAGTCTTGCGGCTATTTCAGGCATTCGTTTCTCAGGTAGGGTACGCTTTGTACCCAACATAGCACCTCCTTGACCTACCCAGCCTGTTACATCAGACCACTGCATTACTTGAATCTAAAAAAAAATAGTAAAATTGTTAAATTTTAATTGATGATAAATAACTACAGTTGATGAAATACTGACATTTCCTGCAACTAAACCTTCAACTCCGTCATGAATGCCGTAAACTGTATCACCTCTATAGATACAATTTCTTACAAATGAACGTACAGCAGAATTCATACCACACGCGGGAGCTCCAATATGCATAACTGCAAGAGTATAACCTTCCTGCAGATTTTCAATTTAAAATTATGAATATCTTATAACCAAATTTCATACACAAATATAACACTTAAAGAGAATTTATAAAACAAACATAATAAAGCCAAATCATAAAAATTCTCAAAAAATAAAATTATACAAAATTCGAACATATTTCCCACCAGATATTCTTTGCTCCTCTGGTCAGATAAGAATATCCAAGAATGGTGGGTGTGTACAATTTAAAGAAATGATAAATCATTTCCCCAATAAGAGTATTCTGAACAAAGGAAGTTAATAACATAAAGAACGAACAATAATAGTTACATTTTAAACACTAACATTATAAACCCACCAAGAGTATCTGACCTGAAAAGAGAAGAATATCTGTGGTTTGAAATATGTCCGACTTTCTTGTCTATACTTTACTTTACTTTACTTTTTTTTATCAAATAAATAAAAGTAAAAAAATAATTTATTGAGAAAAAAAAATGTTAAAAAAATGTCCAAAATTTTCTTGTGCCAAAATGTTTATCATATTATTGTATATCTACGTTTAAATTTTCATAAAGTTTAGATCAAAAAATGACGGTTTTCAAATTTTTTTTGTCAAATTTTCAGTTATTTTTTCCAAAAAATAAATAATAAATAAAGAATTCAAAAATTCAAAAAATGATCTGTTTAAAGTAGCAACTAGAAGCAAATTCTATTTCAAAAAGTAGCTGATCGACACTTTTGGACAAGTATTTCTATACAAAAGTGTTCATAAAAAAAAAAAAAATATATATTTTAGTAAAAACACTAGCTTCTTCACTTTATTCAAAATCTAAAATAATAAGGTTTTTATTAAATATATCCTACATCTATTTCATAAATATTATTTTAATTTATTTTTAATTTAAATCACACACAAGCATTATGAAGCTTTAATATTGAAGTATCACTACTCAACCATTAGTTGATCTTACCTGGCCCCACAGTGTGTCTTGCTGTTATAAAAACAATAATTTTAGTGATTTTTTTAATGCAATAATGCTTCACTAGTAGGAAAATTAATTTACTTACTCGATTTAGACTCTAAGGGTAAGAATTCATGAAAAATAACATTGTATGAATTAATTTAAAAAAATTACGGGAATTTTTGTAAGAAACAAAAAAATCAAAAATTTACTTACCAGTCCACGTCCCATTTCATCAAAAGCTGAACGTGGGGGTTTCAAACGTGTCAACATTTTGTAAGTCTCCAAGTTTCTTGCAAAACTCCTAAAGATAGCAATTTCAAATAAAATATTAACCACAAACAATTCAAATAAAAGTTTTCAGGCATTAGCAGTCATCAGATTTATTGGTTCATGAGGTAGGATCATCATTGATAACCAAAAATTCCAAAAAAAAATATTTGATTTAGGGCATTTTGCTCTATTGAAGATTGATTATGTGGACAACATTAAAATAATTTTTTATTGTAGATTTTGAGTGAAGGGTAGAAGTTAGTTCCTTAATGGTAAACTTAAGAAAATAATAATAACAAAACACTTTTATGTAAATGTAGTAGTAGTAGTAGTAGTAGTAGTAGTAGTAAAAATTTAAAATAATTTATAAATTTGAAATTTAATAATATTTACCTTCCTCTCAGTTGGACAGCTAATTCCCATTGTTTATCGGCCATAGCTTTGGCAACAGCTTTGGTTTTTTCAACACATTCCATCAATGGTAAACGGACTGCTTGGTTGCCGTCTAATGATACAACACATGCTTCAGTTTCAGGAGTGGCTTCCATCAGGGCCATCACAGCTTCAGCACCCATTCTACACCCCTGGAAACACATAATTAATTTTTATTTTATGTGTGTAAAACTAGAACAATCTGTTTTCATTTATCTTATTTTGTTATTTGTAATAATTTAAAACTGAATAAAGTATAAGGGTATTATGTGTTTGTTATCCATACAAAATAAATAAATAATATAAGTGAAATAATATAGACCGAAAATTTGAATAAACTACCATGAAATATAATACAATATATACTCAATCTCCGATAAATTGCTCAAGTTACATAAAAAAGTATATGATATTTATTTACCAAAACTCGATCAAAAGCTGATGGAGCACCTCCTCTCTGAACATGACCTAAGACTGTGATACGGGTATCTTGTTTTAAGTTGTCCACTACCACTTGTTTCACCATTTCTGCCGTAATCGGTTGACCATTACGGTCAATAGCACCTTCTGACACAATTATAATGTTTAACCGTTGGCCCGCAGTCCGTTCCTATAAACCATAAAAGAGACATAACAAATTAAATTTTAAAGAAAGACCTTGAGTTTGCTTTATCCCAGAAGCTCATTTTCAAAACTAAAAAATTATGCTTTTATCCACCATCATGATACTCAATATAAAATAATAATACATTTAAGAACATCAAATGATTTTTAGAAGGTAGTAAATACTATTGAATAAGGATAATACATTTGGTAACTAAAAAAAAAAAAAAACAGAACTACAAAGCGTAAATAAAATATACGTACTAAAAAATAAACAATTTAAAATACAATTTAAGAATACCTAAATAACAAATGAAAATTGTATACTTATGTTCTTTAGTGTTTTTATGTAAATCATAATAAGTTAGTATATTTTGTGTTTATTAAAAATGTGTTAAAAAAATGTACTGTCTTTCAATCTTTGTATTAACTGTAAACATTGCAACTAAACAGTATTCATATTTCTAAAACATATCCAATATGACTTTAAATAAAAAAATCAGTTCCTGGTATTGTACACTTATTAATGTATAAGAACATTATTTATATTTTTCCCTACTTATAAAGAATCCTCCATAGAATAAAAAAAAAGTAATGTATAGACAAGAAAGCCAGACATACTTCGCACCACGCACCACGGGTAAAGCGAAGAGCTTCTCAGGTCAGATATTCTTCGCGGGTATATTGAATTTTAAAGAAATGATTAATCATTTCTTCAATAATATGATTCTGAGCAAAACATGTTTATAATATAAGAAATATTAAAAGAAAAAATTTTCACATTTTCCAAATTTTCTTGTGCAAAAATATTTCACATAGTATTGTATATCTATAGTTAAACTTTCATTAAGTTCAGATTAAAAAATTATAGTTTCAGAGTCTTTTTTGTCAAATTTTGAGAAAACAATTAATAATTTCGAAAAATGAACTCTCTTAAGTACAATATAGAGGCAAATCATTTTAACAAATTTATTTATACCGTCATAATGAATACAAAATAGTATATAGAGTATTAATTATTTATTTAATTTTTATAAATTATGTCCGCAATATGACAACTTTCTGGATGCAAGCATCTTTAGAAACTGGACATGACATTTCACAGCATTTGCAGAAAGATTTTTTTCTTGTGTTAATCTTGTTTGAAATCTTCACGTATCTTAGGTGTTCTTTGGTATAATCTACTCTTAGTAAAAATAAACTTAATAATGAAAAATCATACGATATTAAATCATGTAAATGTGGGCGGTCACCGAATAATCCCTGGCATGTTTGCTTCGAGATGGACATCATTTTGTAGACATTGTCATAAAAATTAAACAAAAACATCATGACTTTTTGCAAACTTTAAGTATAAAAAAATTTGTTAATAAATTACTTGATGACCTTTAACAGTTCTTTAAAAACTGCGCATTTTACTGCCTAAACCTGTATTTTGCTAACCAGTATTTGATTTTAGATAAAATATTGAAGAAAAAAAATAAGATCTGAACTTAAAGAAATACCATCTAATGCATTAATAATACTTTAAATTGTATTCAAAACAAATGACTCAAATTTTTACAAATAATATACAGTATATCAAATATCTTTAGATGAAACCTAATGAATGAAGAATAAAATACAGCATAATGCTAATATTATTAACTAAGTTAAGTAATTAAAATTAAATTTTTTATACTTTTTCTGTTTACTGAAGAATAATGGAAACATTTTTCCAGGGCATTGCCAGCCAAGGGGAGGAATTCATCAAGAATTTTTTGCTAACATAACTTTTTCCAGCTAACAGATGAACTGTGATCATTTTATATAGGCTTTGGACTTCACACAAATAAATTATATAAACCTAAAACCCTGAATCAAATTAGAAAAAACATTTTAGGAGTATGAATTTTAGTTTAGTTATTTATGTATAGACAAAGACAGTAAATTTGGTGAAATACTTAGGCAGCTCTCCCAATAGCGCATTTTGATTGATGCGACGCGAATAAAAAGAAAAACATGAAACAGTCATATGTAAAGAGTTTCATGTTACATCCCATATTTAAACAATTTAAGTTGCGAAATTGTTTAAAACTTTACTCAGTTAATATTATTTTTGACAGTTTGTCATTGACATCCATGTAAAACATGGAATCAGTTAGTTCAGATTATTGTGTGCTAGTGATATATAATATATATTAACAGAAATGCTTATGTCATATTCACGTTCTCCTTTTTTTTTGATTTCATTTATTTCATGTCGGGTGTTTTCTAAGAATCTGCTGAAGAGTCAGTTAATGATTTAGGTATATTGTTTGATCGATGTCTTAATTTTAATAATCATCTAGATAAAATTTCTTGTAAAGCTTTAAAAATGTTAGGATTCACCCTTAGAATATTGGTTGGTTTTAAACTATCTAGTTCTTTAAAAGTTCTTTATTCTTCATTTGTTCGTTCCATTCTAGAATATGGTAGTCATTTGGAGAGCCCATACTTCATAAAAGGTATCTACCAACTAGAATGAATTCAGCATAAGTTTCTAAAGTATACATCTTCAGACTTTCAATTGATAGCCACTTTGGCGGATCAATGAATCAAAGTCAATTTAACATTTATATCCAAACTTATTGATGGTCGAATCGATTCGCCTGTTCTGTTAAATAAACTGAATTTTAGAATCCCTCTTTTCAATTCTGATATTTTTCTGTTCCATGCACCCTTTTGTTCTATGAATTATTTACTAATAGTCCTTCGATTTGAATGATGAGGATAGCGAATGAGGATCCATCATTTCATAGAAAAAAAAATAAAAATCATTGTAAAAACACTAGCTTCTTAATTTCATTCAGTATCTTTAAGACCTACTGCTACATCCAGAACGTTTTCAGAAATTTTATTGAATGAGCAAAGAAATTTTTTCTAAACCTTGCATCTTGCTATTAATATAATTGTCTGTTTTGGCCATATTTACCAAAGTTGCAGATGATCATGGCCATGAACTGAACATGCACAGTCGCAAGTGATTCTTATCGCCGCAAACTTCGCGTTGTATGTGTGGGAGAAATCCCATTTATTAACATTGAAAAAACTGATGCGATTAAAATCATCAGTTACGTTGATTGCATCGCATCAGTCACATTGTACTAGTGGGAGAGCTGCCTTACCTTAGATAAACATTGTTTATAATAAGCCATTATTTTGTTAGTAAACATTTTATTTAGCCATCATTAGTACAAACTAATGTCCCTAGTTATAATTAATATGCAAATAAACCAAATTAATTAATAGTAGCAAAAAAACCATTGTAACAATTATAACAATGTTTTTTAACAACCAATGCACATCTTTGATATATTTAATTACAATCAGACAAAACAATTTTGGATATGTCGCAGTAAATATACATGTAAATGTCGAGTTCACACTGAAATTAATGATAAAAAATATTTGTAAGGTTACTAATAGATTATCGATAATTACCGATTATCAAGCCGAAATGTCTCCACATTGCACAGCAGGCCAAGAGTTAATATCAATTTGAATCAAGCGAGAAGCACGAGGAGCGCGACATGAGCTTACGGAGCAAGCGAGGAGTTTTGCAAAAAGAGCCAAGAGAACAGAGTTGCAAAGCAAAGCGAGGCTTAATGTCATAATAGTGCAAAGTGATGACAACAAAGGAGTGTAGTGACGAGTGCCAAAACAGGAACAGAAACAGTATACTGTGAAAATAATTTAAAATTTTATACAATTAATCTTTACCTAATGATAGAGTCTTTAGTTTCATTACAATAATGTATCTACGGAGCCAAAATATCCTATACCCAAAATCATAAATTTGACTGAATTTCCTCCACTCCTGCCTTGAAATTTACTCTATGGATACCGTGAAAATAAGAATAAGTTAAATAAAAATGTTTAACACCAAGTTGATTAACAATTAGCCATTCTTGCTCAACACATACACACAATATAAACTTTAAACTTAGTATTAAATTGATCTTTATAGCTTGAATATAATTCAGTCAAATAATACTGACAAATAGCACTACAATGTCAACACTAATCACCAATGTTACACATACCTAACTTGTGCTAATTATAATTTCTTAATCATAGATAAAGTTATTTTGAATCACAATCAAGTTAATTTAGCAAGTCAAAAATGATAAAAACAAAAATGAAATATTATACGAGTAATAAATACAAAATTTGATTAATTCTTGATTAATTCAGTGCATAATATATATAAACAAATTTATTAATATCCAGAAGTATTAACTTAAAGAAAGTACTGCATGACATAAATATATTATAATTGCAAACATAAACAAAAAAAGTGTGTACTTCGCACCTTGGGTGAGATATTTTTGATGGATGTGTTGAATTTTAAAGAAACAATAAATCATTTCATCAATAAAACAATTCGGAGCGGAGTTTCAACTAATACACAATAATAATTATCAGTTTTGAATAATTGAATTTAAACATTGAGCTAAAAATTATTTTGTTACATGCAACATTTAAAGAAAAAAAATTAAGATTGATTTTCATATATTCACTTACACCAAATGAATACTCCATAAATAATTTCAAATTAAAATAACATAAAGCGGTTATAATTATCGTAAATCAACATTAATGCACTATAACATAATTAGTACTAATGTTTATCGTGACCTCTCTGGTCAGTTACAGTTGAAAAAAGTACAAAATATTCTATTTACATGGTAAGATTCAAACCTGGTACCGTCGCAATCTAATTCTGACGCATTAACTACTACGCCACAATAACAGCATTGAAAGCAATTGAAATAGTATTTAATATAATAGCCAAAAATATTAAATTTTCAAAATAGAATAATTAGAAAACTATTGATGCATGTGAATTTCAATTCATACAACTGTATTCAATGTCGAAAAATACACAAAATGGCAATAAAACATTATCAACCTTCTTGAGTGATCATAAACTAAAAATATCTCATGATATTTATCCGTAATTTCTAACATTATTTTCTATCAAACACCCTTGTACAATGTTTAATTACTCATCTGTAAGAAATTAATTGCACCAAAAATTACTTCAAACAGTTATAAAGAAAAAAGTTGACTTACAATTATTGAGATTTTTTAAGGTCAATTAAACATATATGTGAGTGAAATCATTTTAAATTTTCAAATCTTAATATCAAAAATTAAAAATTGTATTACATAAAAACTAACAAAAAATTAGAAATCTCCGAAATTATATATATTTTATGTGTAATTTATATATATAAATTATAAATATTTTCATGTCCTTGGAAAAATTAAAAATGCTCTGAATACAAATTACATATTTTTTAAGACAATTTTAAACACCTCAAATAATTGCAGTTAAATACACATATACAGTAGAATTTGTAGAATTAATTGTAGAAATTGTAGAATTAATTCAAACCGAGTTTTACCAAAATTATACTAAATACAATATATTGTACATATTGTATAATTTGCACTATGCAGTACAACAAAATTAATGCACTATAAAAGAAAACACAACTGGCGGACTAATACACTCATGCATCATATATTAATGCTGTAAAACAGAAGTCAATCTTGCCTGTAGCAATTTTTTACACATTTTCGACGCCCAGTCTTGGTGAGGTGGCCATTCAGGAATGAACACAAAATCGGCTTCCGCCGCCAATGCCGTAACCAAAGCTAAATACCTGCACATTTGTTTAATATAGCATACTATACCACCGTAAATTTCTATACAACCACTTATTATATATTAATGGTTATAAATATCGTAAATTATACATTATCATACATGTACACAAATATATATTATTAAGTAATAAATAGATTATTGTATACATATATTATAATAAGTTGTATTATTTGTTTGTCACTTCTATATTTCACCCCATGACATAGCCACAAACAAATCCTACCCATTTCCTTCATTCAATGGATTTATATGGTGAACATCCTATGACTATCTACAAATGAGGCGAAAACAAAACATAAAACGTAAATATAGTTAAGCACTAGAGTTAAGGAAGACGGATAAATAACACTAACATTCATGCTTTAGTAAATAGTAATGTGCGAGCGATTGTTAATGTAGTTGTGTATTGGTAAAGACGTGTTTGAGAAGAAGTTAAGACTTAGGTATTGGTTTAATCGTTTTTTCTTTTTTTATAATATAGTCCTTGCCTGCTCTAATTTGGTGCAAAGTTTTGTCGGCCAATCATGTGGTGGAGGCATCTCTGGTATAAACACGTAGTCAGCTTCACTAGTGAGGGCTGTGACAAGTGCAAGGTACCTTTATATGCAACAGCGACGTTATTAAACTTGAAACAAGAACACTTCAATCACTTTTATTTTGTTGTAAAATTAAAAATATACCAGGTCATAAGTCAGAGAAGTTATATGATAGTTTTACACAATGGAATAATATTATTGGAAATAGAAGCTAAGTCAACAATATAAAGCTATAAAATATTAAATACATATTTATGAGGCTATTATGCATGATTAAGCAATATTTATATTTATTAGTTATTACAATTTTATTGATACTATGAGTATCATCAATTTTAAAGATACACTATACAGCAGCGGTTCCCAATTTGAGGATAACTACCTCCCAAAGGGTAAAAAAAGATAGTCTGGTTGTATTAACTATGTATTATTATTAACCTAACATACAATAAGGCACAACTAAACATGAAAAAGATGTCTTAGAAACAGTGAAAAGTCTTTTTTGTTGACAAAAAAGAGCATCCGTGGGAATTTTTCAAGAAAAGAGCTAACATTTTTTATTCTTTAGTGCCACTAGATTTTGATTAGTATATAGTTTGAAACACATTTTTGTTTTTGTTTTTATAAAGTATGGTAACTTGGGTACCAAAAATTGCAAATATATAATTACATATTATATAAATAATTATATAATAATAATAATAAATATAATATATATAATTATAATAATAATAAGGATATATTTATCAAAATTAGTTACATTTAATAATGTTGGATACTTAATATTTTTAATATTTGTGTGCGTATGTGTGTGTGTTTGAGATAGTAAATGTCTAATTTATCTAAAACAATAATTCGTTTTTTATCAATTTTTGGGTAGTCTAACTTAGAAAAAGTATTGAAAATATGGAAAAATTACCTCCCAAAAGTACCAACTAGACAACATTTCTGATCTTTAGAGTTACTGATCCAAAATCATAATGATATATATACATACGAAAAAAAATACAGATTTGTAAAACTAATACATTCCTCGCTATATCTCAGAATCCAAAATAGAGTCAATTTCCAACGTATAACCAGTGTTTTAATATTTATTTATTTATTACCCAATTCATGGGTCACTGGTCTTTAATATGTCTAGTTCATGAAATGTGCAAAACATGATAAAAATTTGCCCATTTCATGAAAAAATGAACTCATCGACACGTATAAAAAATAATTGGTTCAACTGATCTTTATGCAACTTGGTACATAGATGGAGAATTGCATTGTGAATACATTGGTGTAAGAAAATTTTTCATTTGAATAGCTAGGTAGTTAGCTAGTTGATTGATTTGATAGATATATAGTATCAATAGTCGATAGTTAGATCTAGATAGTTAGATAGTCTCAATAACCAATTGTTTAGTAGATAGACAGTCTTTGATAACCGATTGGTGGATAGATAGTCTCAATAATCGATTATTCAATAGATAGTTTTGGAAGTAGATAGTTTTTGAAAACAACAAAATAATTAGATAGTTTGATACTATCAAGTAATACGATAGTTTTTACTTGGTAGTGCCCATCACTAATGGAATACCCAACATTATTACATAAAATTTTGTTACGTATATCCTTATCGCCAATAATTAATATTATATAGTATTTACAATTTGAAGCTTTCGCTTAGAATCGTTTTATTGAAGAAATGATTTATCGTTTCTTTAAAATTTAATACACCCAACAAGAGCTTCTCACCCGTGGTGCAAAGGATACTCGTGCAAAGTATGTCCGACTTTTTTCTTTTTTTTTTTAACTTTCTGTAAATACTTTTTCATATAGAAATACTTTTCCAAAAGTTTTAACCAGTAACTCTATAGATCTGGAATCACACCCAGATGGTACTTTAGAGAGTTAATTTTTCAAATTTCTCAATACTTTTTCCAAAAACTTAAATTGATAAAAAAAAACAGTAAAATATGCAATTACCGGAATTTCCATAAAATTTAAAATTGCTTATTAACATAACTTCAAAAATAATGCAGCTAGGAAATTTATTCATCTTAAACGTCATAAATCTATAAGAGCAATTTTCTTAATTTTGGCTTTCATAAACAAATTAAATAAAAGTCACTCGCTAACAAAAACTTTATTTTTACTTAAAAAAAATGTTTATTTTGTGGAATTTTACATTACATTAAGATTATGATTATCGAACTTAAAAAAAAACAAGGGGAGAGCAACTGCCCCTACTTGCCCGTTCCTCCAGACCCCCTTGTCAATAGTTAAAGTTGATGGGTGTTTGTACATATGGAGCCGTGTTGGGTGTTTGATTTGGTTTCCAATCGTTAATGAAAAGTCACTGCGTTTGCAACATTAAGCCACTGATTGTATATCATTGTTGGGTGGGGAATAAGTGTGTAACGGTTTTAAATAGCTATAGAACAAAAAGTATTGAATTAAGGTTTATATTTTTCGATTTAGTAGTGTGTCTCGGCTTATTCAGATGGGTATAGCCGTAACTTCTTCCTTGATTCTCTCTAAGATTTTTTAGAGTATGAAGATATTTAAACACTTTTTCTCTATGTATCCTCAAAGAAAAAAGTCACAAATACTCAAATCTGATGAGCGCGCAGGCGTATATGCAGACAAACGGTTGAAAACCGTCGCTGATTCATCTACAAAAGTGCATCGCTGCTGACGGCTACCATCTTAGAAACGTAATCTTTAATAATTAGTATAAAAAAACTAGATACACTATTGAATCGAAAACCATAAACATTTCTGTAAGTTCAGAAGTTTTTATTCTATAGAAGTTCAAAACCGATACATATCTTATGCACTACCCAGAACTTTGGCCAATTAAAACCCTTTCATCTGACTTACTGGATGCATTTATTCAGATAGTGAAAATTATCAACCACATAAGTTTTTTATGAAACATGTAATGAACAGGAGGACAATTTAACGTCTTGTTATTTCACAGAGAGGTGCACTGGATATTTTGAGTCAAGACATTGACTAAGCGCATAAGCTTTGAGAAGTAATTGCTTCATTTTTGGAAAGTAAAAATCAGTTAAGATAAAGGAAGACTTTTACGCCAACATAATGTATTTATTTCGAAACTCATATATCTTGCAGATTTCATCAAAGAAATAAATAACACTTAACCTCAATTTGTGAATATTTTAATACTTCAAGATAAGATTACCAATTTACTTCGCAAATTATAACTTTATCAACACAGAACTTTAGTTAAGGGTATTTTCAAATTTTTTTTTACGATATTTTTTCTGGAATTTTTTTCAGAGCTTTTTTGTCTAATACCTCTGATTTATGGATAATACGTAGTCTTAAAAGGGTTGAAAACTGCTGCTATACAGGTGTCTATATTATTTTAATGAATTATTCATGAAGTTACTAATTCTCATTCTAATGAAACTCAAATTAAAAACAAATTATTTAGAATAATTTAATTAAAAATGCACAACGATTGCATTAAATGACTTTCTTTATTACAGTTAGAAAATAAAATTTAAAATAGAAATTAGAAATGTGAAATATAATAATTGACTTAGCTAATTAACTATAGTTTATTTTCCTATGTTCTGGATTAGATATAAAAATCTACTCATGGTGATTCTATGACTACATATTATTTAATAGGCTTACCATACATTCCAACGATAAATTTTTGTAAGTTTAAAATATTCTTTAATTATTTAAGAATAGTTAGGTATATAGTTTTCAAACATAAAATACGACAATAAATTTTGATATTTCTTATAGATGGTAAGTAGTATTATTATTCTCAAAAAAGTTTATTAATTAATTATTTATTTACTAATTAATAATTAATTAGAAACATAAATAATAAAACACGTAAGTACCTACACAATATAATGTACAAATTTAACTTTAAACATTCACTATTAATAATTATTTATTGCTTAGTAAATTAAAATTTTTCTTGAATTTTAATAACTGAAATATCTTTGAAAATATTTTAAATACAAATCAAATACTTTTTGAAATCAAAAAATTGATATTATTACAAATCACATAAATATAAAGCTTATCCAAAGTCAAACCATAATTGATAGGTCTGGTACAAGAACCGGCCAAAAATCTCTACATTTTTTTTTTTCAAAATGCATATTTATACATTTATTGATTAAAAAAAATATTGTCTACACTTCGGTGTAGTAACGGGGTAAATCCATTCATTACATTACCTAATATCGTACAAATGGAAATGTCTAGTATTTCATTTCGGTGCAATAACCAGGTATCTCCACATTTTTCAGTAAAAATATTACAGTAAAACCTCGTTAAGACACTCTCGAAGGGGAAATCATAATACCGTGTATTATGCGGGATAGTGTAATAGGCGATATTCCGCCTATTACGCTCTTGAAGCGTTTTAAACGTGTTACTAGATAGAATAAATTAGAAAAATTTTCATTGTATGACTAGTTATTTATTACACAGTAATATAAGTACATAAATTTAATAAATAAAAACATCAAATATACATTCAATAAAATTATTAAGAACATATTTTTTAATTATTTTTTTTTGGATTAAAAAAAATTGGTAATGGTTGGTTGTTTTAATACGTTATTTCTATAATTATTCGATAAGAAAGTTTCCATTCTACCTAAATATAAAAGCATATTTTTGGAGCCATCAGTTGCAGTAAGTGCCTGTCTCAATGTAGATACTGATTGTACAGTACTAGCGATTGAAGGAAGTGGTAGAGAGTATGTTTACTAGTAATGTCAATTTCTCTATCGATAATAGATAAATGCTTCAACAAAATTTTTATCGCTGAATGTAGTAATCAGGTTTTTTCTATTTTAAAAAGGTTTGAGTAGCCAGAAAATAGAGCGTATTATGCGGGATTACGTATTATGTTGTGGCTTATTAAGCGTGTTTTTTTCAATGTTAAAAGATATACAAGTACCTGGGACCGGAAAATATCCACGTATTAAGCGGGATGGCGTATTAAGAGGGAGCGTCTTAACGAGGTTTACTGTAATTATTAATTTAAAAATATATAACTGTAACACTTAGCTTTAATGTTTAGCTATTTAGCCTTATTTATTCTTATATTTTCACTTTAAATTATTGTTAAGAAAAAATGTGAAAAAAAATCCGCCATTTCGGTTTAATGGAGGTATCTCCACGTTTTTTAGATTCTGAATGGAGTGAAGAAGCTTAAGTTTTTACAATAATGTTTTTTTTCTTCTCTTTCTGGGAACACTTTTTTGAACATAAATACTTGTCCAAAATTTTCGATCAGTATCCTTATAGAACCGGAATCATATCCAGACGGTACTTTAAAAAGGTCTAGTGGAACAAAGATACCATAATCACATGACAGTGCCAGAGTTCGATTCTAACCCAGCAGTTCGAATATTTTGCATTTTTTCTTTTTTTTTAATTATTAACTTCCTTTGTTCGGAATTGTTTTATTGAAAAAATGATTTATCGTTTCTTTAAAATTCAATACACTTGTCAAGAGAGTCCCACCCGACATACAAAGAACACCCCGATAAGCGAAGTACACACTTTTTTAATGTTTAGTTAGCTCTTTATATGAAGAATTTAATTATATTTTTGCAATAATTAAACCTCCATTGGTAATTTAATTAATTATTTAGTTTTAAGTTCCTCCTGAACAATTTCAAAAAGTAAAGATAGCTGGTTCTTGCACCAGACCCTTCAATTATTAATAGCAAATCATATGTTTATACACACTTTACTTTATAAATGTTGAAATAGCTAAAAATAAATAAGTATTTAGTATAACTATATTTATATCAATCAAATTTAAGCCATATACACAATTGTTTAAATTTTTAAATTACAAAATTACATCTATACAATAATATAGAAGTATTATCTTAACCATTTTAAAAAGCACATTTACAAATTAGACAAGTCAAATTAAAAATCATGTCTCGAGATTATTTATAATACCTAGCCGGGGTCTTCAACCTTTTTAGGCCAAAGAAACTTTTAGATTCACAATAAATTCGCAGGCCGCACATTCAATTAGAGCAGACATAATTCACACCATGGGTTTTCTTCGCTCCTTGGGTGAAACTTGTTGGGTGAGTTAAATTTTAAAGAAATTAATAATCATTTCTTCAATAAAATGATTCTGAGCAAAGCGTCAGTTTATACAAGACAACTTTAAAAAAAAAATTAAATTTTCCTACTCAAATCTGCTTACAACTCAAAACATTGAGAGCGAGAATTTTTTGATAAATGAAAAAAGTAACAAAAAAAATAAGTTCATATAATATTAAAAAGTGTCTTCCACCAAATTATTTTTCATAATATTGTTTATTAATATTTAAATTTTCATAAAGTTTGGATTTAAAAAAAATAGATTTATAAAAGTTTTGTCAAATTTTGGAAAAACTATTGAGAATTTTGAAAAATTATTAAGTCCCATTTAAAGCCGAAATATGATTCATAAAGTAGCTGGTCAAAACTTTTAAACAAGTGTTTCTATACAAATAAGTATTCAAATAAAAAATAAAAAAAATAATTCAATGTAAAAATATTAATTTTTTCGTTCCACTCCGAGCCTAATTTCAACTATATAATCATTTAATAGTACATATAATTTACATAGAACATATAATTGTAAATAATGTATTTTTAATAATAAAGCATAACATATACTGTTATAATAATATAATTATAATTAGCAATTACAATTAAGAAGTAAATAAGTTAATTAATGCACTGTGTAAATAAAATTTTAGCCTTATTAACTGTTATCATATCAAACTAACGCGTACACATAAAAATTGATAAAAATATCATATTTTTTTTTGAAAATGTAAGAAGATATAATCAAGACAAAATCTGTTCAAGGACTATTTTCAATAGCAGCGAGGGCTGCGGGTTGAAGACCCCTGACCTAGTGTGCTCTAAAAGTCATAGGAAAACACCAATCTATTCTTAAAATTCAACAAAATAAGTCATTAAAAATAAGACAAATATTTAGTCTTTGTACAATCTGTCAATGATTTTTAAAATCAAAATTGGTTATAAGTACTAACTTAACTTATACTCAAAGCTTATTATTATACATTTTAATTATTTTAAAATATTATTATATTATTTAATCATCTTATTAAAGTATAACACACTTAATGATTATTTTAATATTTGTTATATATTGGTTTGAATAGAAAGATATTTATAATAATAAAAGAGTCAAAATGTTATCACAAGTAATTAATAAAGTGGGGATGAAGATTAATAAAAATTGAATTTTTTTTTTTTTTTTTGAGAGCTCTAAAACAATGTTCACCACACACAAACAAATTAAAAAAATAAATATTTAGCATTTTTTTACACTATATTAAAGGATAATACAGTAGAAATCACTATAACGAGCATCGCTTAGAACGAGATACTGCTTACAACAAGCAAAACGTTAGGTCCCGGCACGAGCGCATATGATTGTATGTTAAAATATACGTTTACAACGAGTATGGTTATTACGAGTTATCGGCAATAACGAGTAAAATAAAGCTAACTTGACCAACGACCTTCCGGTTACTACGAACAAGTACCTGCAAGATACGAACTATTTTCGTATTTAGGTTAGGTCATTGACATATATTATCTTTAGTTGTGTAGATATGGATTACTTATTAATAATAAACATTATTCTTACAAATTCTGGTGTTTTAAAGTTAATAAAAATTACAAATAGCGTCAGTTATGTGTAGACGTCCACCATGTCGCGTCGTCAGTTTACGTTGGTCGGTTTTATTTTTTTATTTCCGCTTTTAATCGGTTACAACGAATGTTCGTTCTAACCGCATATAACGAGCTACCGGTTATAACGAGAAAAACTAGCTGGCCCTTGAAACTCGTTATAACCGATTTCTACTGTATTTGTATAATGTGATCATTATTTCTACATTTTAAACAAATGAATAAATTTAAATCAAATTATCCCTTTAAAAATGGAAGTTTTAAAGGTTTGATTTAAAATACTAATAATTGTGTAACTTATATTAAGTGATACTACATGTTACAATACTATGTATTAATATTTTAAACATATTTAAAGAACTTCTACAAAACATTAAAATCCACATCCTATAGATAAATAATAAACAAAAAACTAAAATAATTCAAAAAAAATCAAGAAAAACACAAATAGTATGTATTGTTAACAGCATATAACAAGAACATTAAAAATTGTAAAAAACAATATTAAAAAAAATATTTTTAAGGGCTTGATGTAATTAATAAAAAAAAATAAAAGTAAAGTAAAGCAAAAATAAGTAAAGTATAGTCAAGAAAGCCACACATACTTCGGACCATGGGTATTCTTCGCTCATTGAGTCAGATACTCAAGGGATATACTGAATTTTAAAGAAATGATAAATCACTTTATCAATAATACGATTGTGAGTGAAATATGTAAATAATAAAAAGAACAATAATAATTGTCATTTTCAACACATCCACCAATAGTATCAGACCAGAGGAGCTAAGAATACCCATAGTACAAAGTAAGTACAGCTTTTTTGTCTATACTTTATTTTACTTTACTTTACTTATCTTTGCTTTAGTTTATTTTACTTATTTTTTTTAAATCAAGTAAATGAAGAAATAGAAAAAGGCAATAAAAATAAAAAAATTAATTTTATGAAAAAGTGTTGGAAGAAATATCCAACATATTTTACAGATTTTCAAAATTTTCTTGCACCAAAATATTTTTCATATTATTGTCAATCTATGTTTAAATTTTCATAAAGTTCGGTTTAAAAAAATATAATTTCTTTGTCTTCTTTGCCAAATTTTGAGAAAAAAATTGAGAATTTCAAATAATGGTCTCTCTAACATATCATCTAGAGGCAAATAGTGTTTCAAAAAGTTGCTAGTCAAAACTTTTGGACTAGTATTTCCAAACGAAAAAAAAGTATTTGCAGAAAATAAAAAAAAAAATAAATAAAACACCATTGTAAGAACACTAAATGGTATCATCCATTATAATACTCAAATTGATATATAAAAAGTATAAAATTCTATAAATAAATCACATGAGCACAATTACACCACAAACTACACTGACTGGAGACTGGAGTACTTATACTGTTTATCTGTAACATTTATATATAACTGCTTTAAATAGCTAACAAATAATTAAATGCTTCCGTGATAAATTACACTTATTGCGATATATAAATCACTTTAATTAAGTCGACAATTATAACTGTAGGTCACATATTATATTACCACACATTTACCTGTAGGTCCCTTACTGGACCAGTGCCTAAATGCTTTATGAGGAAAAAATAATAAGTTATACTGAAGCCTACCATATAGTTATCGAGTGTTTCCACTTATCGTGATCGTACTGTATACCATTTAAAGTGTACATCTGATATAATTATCTCAAATTCATTATAAATTAAACAGACTCATAATTATATAGATATTTATTTAAAAAATTTTATTTTCTATAATTGAGTTATCATCATAAATATTCATTTATATTTTATTGTCATAAATAACAAAATAAACCCAATAATTTTAATAAATGCTTTACAAAATTATGCTAGATATTATATATCAAGCAATAGATTTTTTTTTAGATTATTTGAATCAGTCACAAGTCTGAAGGTCATAGAATCACCGGATTTCTCGAAGTTACCTTTATTTATTTTTTTTTTTATGTTTTTATCTTTAAATCTAGGTAAATAATTTATTTGATTTTTAACAAACATACCCGCAATGACGTCCCATTACTTCCATAATAAATGTTCTTTGATGTGAATATGCTGTTGATACAATAGCATCAATTGCATCCATGATGCGATGTAATGCAGAATCAGTACCAATTGTCATGTCAGTGCCACAAAAATCATTATCAATAGAACCAACTAGACCAACAATATTCAAGTGTGCATATTTTTCACGTTCTGTCTTATTAATCTGTGTTGATTCCAAAAGTTCATCTAAGAGACTAGACCATTCTTGTCTAAATAGATTGGCTCCAGTAAGAGAACCATCTCCTCCAATAACAACCAAATTTGTAATACCACGTTTCACTAGATTACACGCAGCTTTTAATCGTCCAGCACGCTCTCTGAAGTCCATACATCTAGCTGAACCAATCACAGTACCACCCTAAACATAATTTATCATAACAATTAATAATTATTATTTATACTAATTTCCTTCTAGAAATCAACTATGCTAAAGATAATCCAAAGGTTAAAAACAGATGAAGAAAAATACAAACTATACAACAAATAAATTTATATCAAACTCATCATATAACAAAATCTGAGATTTTAATGTTGACAAGAATCCCTTGACCCAAATTTGTATTACATGAGAAATTATTTAATCCAGGCAACCATAATGGTTACCAAATTACAACAATGCATCCTTTTATGACAACTAGTTACTATTAGAAGCCTCATAAAAATTCAAAACAGGTAAAGCATTAAAAATACACTGCACGGACCAAGAATAATACATATTTATGACAATATGTTTCAAGCATATTTTATATACTTATATTCTATGAACTTATTTCCTAACAGTAAAACAATATAATATATTTATATAAAATACATAAATATTGAAAAATACTCAACACACCTTGTGTATTATAGATGATACAGAAGACCAATTAGCTTCAACAATGTTGTCCCCACCATCTACCATACCTTGATAACCCTCTTTAATGAAAAACACCTTGCAACCAAGGTATATTGCCATACGAACCACAGCACGAACAGCAGCATTCATACCTATCAAAACATTATAAATCATTTTCATACTTCTTTTCAAATATACTTTATTAAAATAAAATAATAGGTAAAAAGTAAAAGTAGTGATCAATTTAAGTTCAACATATTATTTAAAGAATTATTTGTTGCAACAATAGAATATGAATTGGAATAAAATCAATTATATCAATATAATATAATACATATATTATATTGATTTTATATATACTTATGTATTATTCTATAGTAGAAACTTATTTAACCGCCAATCATAGACTGGAACATTTAGGGATAATTGAAAAGATTGTAAAAAAATTAAAATGAATATATGTATTAAATAGGTACCTATATATATATATATATTACGTATTATTATTTTTTTAAATCACATTGTATAAAATTATTTGATATTAAATATAAATTTTTAATTTACAGTAAAATATATTTGATACATATTACATGTGAACAATAGAGTATGAATCAATAATTTAAATTTGACTAATTTAAAATATTATCCATGTTTTTCAGGTATTTTCTTAAAACTATCTAGAAATCTTTCTATGATTATGATAATGTCTGTATCTCATCTTTACTTATAGATGCCTAGACTCAGCAGAAGGCAAATAAAAAACAAATTAAAATATTAAAATATAAAGAACCTTTTAAAGAGTATTTTCATGACAAAATTCATTTTTTAAAGGCATTTTCACAGTAAATTACATTTTTTTAGGACATTTTTGGCTGTTTCTTAGAGCATTTTTCGATAATTTTTAGTGTATTTAAATCCGAGCCCTAGTAATTACATAAATGATAATACTATAATTATACATGTTAAGTATATACATAGTTTCTAAAATTGTTTCATTTTGTATGTTCAACAATTTTAGCTAATCATAATATTTATTAAACTAGTAGCATTTTCATATAACATACAAATGATAATTTCATGAAAAAAATATATATGGAGGTGGACACACTTAAAAAATCACCCTGTAGGCAAGAATATTTTAATTTTTTTCATTAAATTAGTAACATTAAAGTGAAAAATTAACAAAAAATACCTTGAGAATCACCACCACTAGTGAAAACTGCAAGTCCTTTTCCCTTGTGAGAACCCCGTTCGATGAATCTTTTTTGATCTTCTTCCATTGCTTTTAGTCCTTCATAAAAAATCAAAATATTGAGTAACAATACCTACATATTTTTATAGAAATAAAATGCATCTTACTTGTTAACAAGTATGAACAAAATTTAAATTTGTACAAAGGTGGATATCAATATTATATTGTTTTAGATGATCATGTTTAGTTTAGTTTGACAATTAGCAAAAAATGCAATAACGAATTGTTAATCAATTGCTGTCAATTGAGCAACCGATCGCGTCCTATTGCACTCTTTTTAAAACCGCTTGTAACTAATGTAACCACCAAACGACCTCTAAAGGTCACAGATCACGGTCAAAAATTAAAAAAACATTTAATGTTTTTTTTTCTCGCGTGCGCGCGCTACAATACTAGATAGAAGGGATTTTTATGGGCTAGAAGCCAGAAGGTTAAAAATGGTCGAAACTCAAAAGTAGAGAAAAATGTGCAACCATACGCAAACGTCACAAACGCAATGAAGTGGTAATAAAATATAAATCAGTAATCACCATTCACTACTGAGTACAATAATAGATGAGTACAGTTCTGCCCCTGATAAGAAAAATACTTGATGATAGAAGGAATTTGCTTATAACCTCATAAAATAAAGAAAAATACACGGGCATCTACAGCATAGAGTAACATAGAGGGCGTTCCATATCTCTTCTATGTATAAATTCTTCTTTAATGTGTCGCCAATATGCAGTTCTTTAACTCCTAAATTGTCCGCTAGGTGGCATGAATATTGATATAATCGCGCCGTTGTTACAAGACCACCGTAATTCAAAAAAATATTCTTCAATAATAGAACCTGGTAAACTAAGTCATTTCAAATTTTACAAAATAAGCCAAGACCATTTAGAATTGTTTTTTGGTAGTATAAGATCAAAGGGAGGTCACAATAATAATCCCACCGCTAGGCAATTTCAATCTGCTTATAAAAAGTTAATTGTTCAGGTTAATAATGTAAAAAGTTTTAATGGCAATTGAATACCTCTAGAACATTTTGACATCCTCCATTACTCAAGTTCTGATCCCATTAAAGTGATTAATAATACTTCTTCTTTTAGTAATGCAGATTTAATTATTTCTGAAAATGCTGAAAAAAATTATACTTTTACAGATGACCATGAATTCGTTCTCTGCATTCGTTCTCTAAACCAGTGGTTCCCAAATTGGTGATCCGCGGCCTCTTAGGGGTCCGTAGGTCGATATCAGGAGGGGTCCTCTGTGTCACAGCTGTGTTTGCCAGGATGAAACGTGTTGTTTTTATAGAATTTTTCCCTCGTGAGAAAATGTGTTCATAATATTATGACAAAAATGTGTGTTTATCAAAATAAATAATAAAAAAGAATGTATTTCTTGATTTTCATGTTTAAATTAAGTAAACGTTTAAAATAAAACAATACATGTATAGAAAGCAGGAACTACTACAAGTACATTTTTGTAAAAAGGGGGTCCCCTGTTCAATTTAATTTTTAGTTAGGGGTCCTTGGCACAATGGTAATTGGGAACCACTGCTGACTGCTCTAAACCCATATACATTAAGTAATTTTTCAAAAAAAATTATTATTTACATTTCTGGATTTGTAGTTTATAAACTTTCCTTGGCATTACATTGTGAAACTTGTGTTCAATCATTAGTTGCTTCTAACAGAGATTGTTTTTCAAATTCACTAATAACAATAAAAAACAAAGGTGGTGATAGGGGTGAATTATCATATCCAAATGATGATGTGATTACGATTTGCTGTCAAGCTTAAAAACTTTAAAGTAATTTAATTATCAAAATTAAGCTGTGAATACTTTATTTATTCAATCACAGGTACTTGAATATTTTTTATATAACAATAGATTATTCACATCCATAAAATCTCATTCTAATTGACTGCAATAACCCTTTCTCTGATCACTTGACACTTTTAATAAAATCAATTACATTAACATACATGAAAATCAAAATTAATTTCAATTTAAAATCACATAATGATACTCCCTCTTCACGAATGTGGTACAACAAACTTACGCTTTTCAAAGGTAAATAAAACTTTTGACAAAAAAAAAATATATATATATATAAATTTTACCAAGTTTATTATAAGTTCACTAGTTATAGGTGTTACTTATAATGTACTTACATAGTGATCATAATATGTTGTTTAATTGTTATTCAAACTATTAAATATGTTAATCTTAGCTTTTATTGTTTTAAATTTATAATAATTATTAAAGAATTAAAGATAATATCATTATATTATTTTGTTGTATTTATTTTGTATTTTGTTGACCCAACTTCTTTTAGTCATGCTTTGAATTTGATAACTGAATCGAATGTTTTTCTATTGTTTTGGGTCATGGGACTTTTTTTTTTCTTATGTGGCAATACTTATCTTGGGGACCTTTGAGCAACCAATGTACTATTTTAACGCCTCCTCTATGGGTCTAGACTCTAGAGCACGATTTTAGATACTATGCTTGTCCAACAAGCTATGATAAAGTGAAGGCTAAACTGATTTTTTTTATTTATTTGAGTATATTTCATGTTTATTTAGATATATTCAATCGGATAGTTCATTATATAATTGTTTTCTTCGAGTCTGTATATGCTCTAATGTATGTTCATTTGGTTGTTTCTGTATTTTTGACAATTTATTATTTTGATATTTAGTGTATACATCAACCATAACCATAATTATTTCATTCAATGCTCTTTGAGAATTATCTACGTAAATCTAAAAATACCAATTTATTCATCACAATTTATATCATAACTTTTATAAGATTGTGAATAAATGTTCAGCATACCAATGAATGGAATATATCTGTGCTATTTTCATAAAGATTATAGCATATGTTGAGATTATTCAGACATTCATTAGAAAATATCGCACAAAGATCGTTTAAAGTTGAATGAGAGAAATCACATTTAACATTTTTATGATGCTCTGGAATCGATTTAGTTTTATCATAAACATCCTTGTCAGTACCCAATGAGCATACAACAGATGTTTCTAAAGTAAAATCTTCAGATTTTGGACTAAAATCAAATGCAGGAATTATAAAATATGTTTTAAATATGAAACTTAAACTAATTATATATTATATTTAAACACATACATAGAATATTTACAATTATTGTTTAAAACCTACTTACTAAGGTACCTATATTAGGAATTGGAAATTACAAATTAAAAATCATAATAATTACAAACATACCTAATACTATTACTACCATCATTTGCCTTTAAAATTTGTTCGACTGTATTTTTGTCAAATGCGGTCTTCTAAAAACAAAAATTAATTAATTTTTTTACTTATCTCAGTATAATGACTCACTGTAATATTTAAAAACAAAGGCAATAAACAATAATAATATAGTAAAATTCAAACAACTTGTAACTTAATAAGTTAAAAAAATGAGCACTCAGGAATTTATAACCCTTAGTAGTTCAAATTATTTTTCTCTTACGATTTCAAGCAACCTATATAACATAGTAAATATATAATTCACAATATTACAATTATATTGAAAGTCTACTATTAATATCATAATATTCTAAAAATATTTTTATTTTACTTTTTCAATTAATTGGCTGTTTTGATTCATGTATTTTTCTATACTTTGGTAAATATTTTGTTTATAGAATAATTTGTCTACTGGCAATAATAAGATTAATATTGGATTGTAGCCTTTGAGTTTTATACTTAAAGCTCCTTCTAAGTTTGCAAATGTAATTAATATCTTATTTTCACTGGTACACTTATATAATTCATCTTCACCTACATTAATCCGAGGAATAAATATAAAATTAAAATAATTCAAATTATGAGACATAATTATATTATATCTCTAACCTAAACCATAGAAGTATCCTAAAAATCGGTAGCTAAATATTAATTTTCCTGTACAGCTCATTTTATTAAAGTCTTGAGTGGTAATTATTTTATATGTTCTATTTTTGCACACACTGTTTGTTGTATAAATAAATGCTCGATAAAATTTATCAGCATGCTTCTTTAATATTTGATTTAAGAAATATTTTCGGCGAGTTTTTGGTGGACCAACCAAAATTACCATTGGAACAAAGGGAACATTACTAGGACGATTGTTATTTCCACATATAGGAGATCTTCCAGATAAATACTCCAGAACAGTAGAGTTTGCTGCATTTTTCTTTGCGGTGAGCATGGCATTGAGTTCCATTTTATTAAATTTCTACATTGAAATTTCGTCATAATAAAAAATAAATACTTTAATACTAATGTATCATTTGTATAAGTAGTAAAACGCCTTACACAACAATAGTGCTTGAATTAGAAAAAAAAAGAAGAGGGATGCATAAGTCTAAAAGAAAATTAGTGTCCCCGAAAATTGTAATGTTTCATATACAATTCGAAAAATTACCACATAAATTACCAAAAAAGTACCATTTGGATGTGATTTCGGATCTACAAAAGTTACTGATCAATACTTTTGGACAAGTATTTCTATACAAAAAAGTGTTTACAGAGGAAGAAAAAAGAAAAAATAGCCGGACATACTTCGCACGATGGGTAGGACTGAATTTTAAAGAAACCATAAATCATTTCTTCAATAAAACGATTCTGAACGAGGAAGCTGATAATATAAAAATAAATAAGAAAAAAAATGTTAGAAAAATATCCAAAATTTTTTTTTTACATTTTCAAAATTTTCTTGCGCCAAAATCTTTCTTATATTATTTTCTATCTATGTTTAAATTTTCATAAAATTCGGATCAAAAAATGATGGTTTCCGAGTCGTTTTTGTCAAATTTTGGTTAGTTTTTCAAAAAAAAAAAAAAAAAATTGAAGAATTGAGAAATTCAAAAAATGACCTCTTTAAAGTACAATCTAGAGGCGAATCCGGTTTCAAAAAGTTACTGATCGAAACTTTTGGACAAGTATATCTATAAGAAAAGTTGTA
>JAIPRM010002831.1:0-28575 GCA_025469315.1 Stegophylla sp. TES_Ste_2020
TTGATATTGTTAGAAAATTTTTTTTTCACAGTTTTTAGTAGTTGGTGAAAGTTTCAAGTTTCTAGCTCCATTATTGTAGAAGTTATGGTAAAAATAAATTTTCAATTTTACGAAAATGCCGGTAACTACATATTTTGCCGTTTTTCGTTCATTTTTTTGCAGTTTTTCTGCGTTTTTTAAAAAAATATTGAGAAATTTAAAAAATGACCTCTTTAAAGTACCAACTAGATCCGATTTGGGATCTATAAAGTTACTGATCGAATTTTTTGGATCAGTATTTCTATACGAAAAAGTGTTTACAGAGCGGAAAAAAAAAATAAACATCATTGTAAAAACATAAGCTTCTTCACTAACGTTCAGAATCTAAAATGAGTACGGGTCGTGTGTGGTGCCATAAACTCATAAAACGTTCGAAAAATATCGGATTGACCACCTGCTATATTAACTCGACGCGTGCAACCCCCAGGTAGTATTTGTATACTGCCAGAAAAAAAAAAAATACCCGGTGTTCAGATTTAAATTTTCTAAATTTTTTGTAAAAACGACCAAAAATTAGGTTCTGTGTGACGTCACTAAACACCGAAAATCTTGATTAAAACATTCTGAAAATAATCACTGATATTTTTTTCGTTAACATCGAACGAGCGAACAGCAACATTCCCTGTTTATTATAAAAGTTTCTGTTAAGTATTAAAGATTTTAGCGCCTTTCCGAAACGTTAAGCCGTTTGGCACTCATGAGTTACAATAAAACAAATATAACTTTCGATAGACATAATGCCACTTCGGCTAGTATTTAAAATGCAATTCGTTTTTTTTATTTTCAAACTTTTTGTGTTAAATAATGTAAATGACATTACGTTGTTAAAACGAATTGGTATTGTAAAACGGAAACATAAAAATAAAGAAAACTAGAATCAGATTTTGGAATTAATGATAACAGTGCAAGAGAATAATTATTCGATTAATGTACGATGAAAGGAAGGTTGGATGTAAATATCAAAACATTACGCTCGACGACGACGATCTGTGGTACGTCAAACCGAAAAATTAAAAAACAAAACGACAAAGTAAACGAGAAAAAACAAACGCTTCCTTGAAACGGCACGATCGTCGCAGCTGCAATTATTACCATGGCGTCTTGAGAACAATATCGTTTAGAGTGGTTCGTGATAACTATTCCTTTTTCTCTTCTATTTCATTGCCGCGTCACCGGTCGCTTCTGCAGATATATACATTATATGCACAGTGTACAAATTGCATACACATAATATCACAATATAAACGTGTATTATCGCGACATAAATGTACAGGGTGTATCACGAAAATATGTAATAATTTCACGTCGACACGGGACACGTCAAACGGTCACAATTGGTTAAATCTCTTAATATACACCTTGTATAGAAAATACAAGTATAAAAAAAAAAAAAAAAAAAAACGGACATACTTCGCACGATGGATGTTCTTCGCATGACGGGTGGGATTCCTTGACAGGTGTATTTAATTTTAAAGAAACGATAAATCATTTCTTCAATAAAACGATTCTGAACGAAGGAAGTTAATAATATAAAAAATAAATGAGAAAAAAAAAATGTTAGAAAAATGTCCAAAATTCTTTTTCATATTTTCAAAATTTTCTTGCGCCAAAATCTTTCTTATATGATTTTCTATCTAAGTTTAAATTTTCATATAGTTCGGATCAAAAAATGATGGTTTCCGAGTCTTTTTTTACAAATTTTGCGTAGTTTTTTCAAAAAAAAAAAAAAAAAAGATTGAATAATTGAGAAATTCAAAAAAATGACCTCTTTAAAGTACAATCTAGAGGTAAATCTAGTTTCAAAAAATTACTAATCGAAACTTTTGGACAAATATTTCTATACGAAAAGTTGTACACAGAAAAAAAAAATAAACATCATTGTAAAAACACTAGCTTTTTCATTTCGTTCAGAATCTAAAAAATGAAAAGAATCAACACGGGATTTAAATGTTTCCTTAGCAAATTTTGAAGTAACTGATAAAAACATGTCAATGATCACAATCTATACTTTTCAAAAGCCAGTTAACATATAGTAAATAAATAAATAAGCACAACATAGGTCATATGTAAAATTTGGAATTTTGCGAAAAAAATAGGCCCTATGCTATATATAAATTAATCTAAATACACTGGATAAATTAATACTACTGTAACCTATAGATATTTATATTAATCATAATAAGTTCAATATAGGGCGAATATATGCCATTAGTCCATTAAAAACCTGATTATTTATTTTTTTGAGCGTCCTATTGTTTTATTTTCCTAAAGCTTTTTGTACCATTTTCAGATGGCAGATGGTGGTCGCGTTGTTAACTCGCCACTTTCATATACTATGCATAAAATAAAATGTCATAGATACACGAAAAAAAGAATAACAATTTGTCTTTATACAACATTTAAATAATAATTAAAAAAAAAAAAAAAAATCTTCATATATATTTGTCTATTTATATTTAAATTTTGATATAGTCAGGAATAAGAAAATAAAGTTTTAAAGGTATTTTTGATGAATATTGGGTAATTTTTCAAAGTGGTTGGAAATATTAATTAGAATTTTGATTCTAAAATTTGTTGGTAGAAACATTTGGACAAGTATTACTAGACGAAAAAGTGTTGAAAGAAAAAAATAATCGTCATCGAATAAACACTAGATTTTTCACTTCTCTTAGAATTTTAGACTACCAAAAATTATTAGAGGTCTCCTTTTGAATTCAGTCGAAATTGTTTTTTCTGTTTTTTTTTTTTTTTTTCTGGTTACCTTAATATGAGAGGTTTTTCTATGGTATTTTGAGTATCTAAGTATATTCCGTACTCACTATAACAGTGCGTAGCAATAAGTCGGTAGGTAATGTAAATTAAGTGGTGTGACCGCATACGCATGTAGTTTATAAGCACACACAGTAATATACAAATTAAAAACTACACACACACACACACACACACACACACACACATGTACTCGTGAATAGATTATTTACGAATCTACGTACGATTATTATTAACTGGTGTTTAACGACGACGCCCGTCTCGCGTTGTCGCGCGTGAACTCCGTCGGGGTGTTTGACCAACGCAGCAGCCGTGCGCGAACAAATCGTTTTTTAATAACTCTATTATACGCTCGACATGCGTAAAATTGCCGCCGTTGATCGCATTTGCATAATATACGAATTATTATTGCCGTCCGCCGTTGGATTTACGAGCGGTAAAAAATATACGAAACCCCGCGCGCGCTGGGAAAGTGGCACTTGTAATGGGAGTGGGGTTGTGGAGGTGGGGGGGGGCGTGATATGACGACGTCAAGACTCGGACAGTAAATATGCGCGTTTAAACCCGTCGATGTGACCTCGGGGTGAATATTCCGGACTCGGTATACGAAAACTAAACTCGCTAAACTCTCGGACACCTATTTAATGATTTTTTTTGTTCACCCACTCGCACCCCGACACCACCGACGTATAAAAATTAAACTCATCAACGATATATCGTGCGAAAAAAAAATAAATAGAATAATAATAATAATAATCGAAATTTCCATTCGCCGCAGACTGACGGTTTTCACAATCAGAACTCGCGTTAAAATCTCACATCGTTTCCAAAAAAAAAAAAAAACCCGTGGGGTCGACTTAGCGGAAAATTCGGAAAGAATTTGTAGCACTACTTTTTATTATCATAAAACACTATTTAATATTCCCACCAATAAATTTAACTTTTCTATGGATGTTCCACTTCTACGGATGATGCATAATGCAAATAATCATATAGACCAGCAGTTCTCAACCTTTTTAGCTGTGTGGCCCATACATTTTCTATGAAATATTTTGAGGCCCGCTAACTGATTATACACAATAAAGTTGAAAAATTTAAACACACAAACATAAATAGACACCTATAATATACGTATGATGTATTTTAATTAAGACATCATATTCTGTTAGTACTCAGTAGTAAGGAAAACGTTCTGTAATAAGAACAAAAATTTATATTTTTAGAATTTATAATTTATAGAAAAATTTAGTTTTTTAAATTCATGCACAAAAACAATAGGAAAAAGTTGAAAAATTCTATGCGATTTTTGAAATTGTTTATCTTTCACGATAGTCAATATCAGGATTTAATTTCACCTCAATATTTAATCTATTTCATCAATTAAAAAAAAAAAAAAATTATAATTAAAAAAGCTTGTTTACATAAATGAGTTGTCGAAAAGTTCATCAAATAACTCAGATAAATATTGAAAATGACCGAATAAACTTATCAAACCCATATCCAAACCCGAGTCAAATTTGTGGTTTTACAAACGATATTAATGCCGCCTGTTCTCATAACATTTCAGTTAACGACTCCTAGTAAGTTGATGAAATTTTCAATTTATTTTGGTAGGCTCTTTTTAATTTTTATAATACAATTTAAATAATTTAACGTATTATAAGAAACTATTTTCGCTGTCATAAATTAAAATTTTCAAATCCTTAACTTAGAATCTCGACTAGTATCCGCGGCCCAGTACCACGTTGCTTGCGGCCTACAAGGGGGCCGCGGCTCGTAGGTTGGGAACCGCTGATATAGACTATTAAACCATATTTAGTATGAGTATTTTGTTTCATATAATTTACACCATGTTTGTTTTATTTATATATTTAATATTTTTTTTTCTTCTACCTAATATTAAAGTTAATGTTAAGTTATGCTTCTTATATGTTTTTATCTGTTATCCGTGTATTTCTTGTCTGTTAATTTTGTAAAAGCCGACTGGCGTCGATTGTAATAAATTAAAAAAAAATCAAAATTAATGTAATTTAATGATCACTATCTTTTCCAAATTATGCCGGCGTTTTATAAACGTAGGTATGTGAAACAGAAATGACGGTGCGATTCTCACCTTACAATATTCAGAAATAGGTTTTATGATGCGCGCGTGGTATCGAGACGTAAACGGTTGGTTTTCGCATCGAATGGGCACAAATTGGTCGCACTATCCGTTTAAGTGAAATTGCTGCAGCAACAGAAAACGCGGAATAAAACGTCAAAAATTGACCGCTAAATTATATTCTATGTCGACCCACTTTACCCGGTTTTTTTTGTTTGCGACCGGTCAAAAAATCAATAAAAAAATAATTTTCTCTAATGAAATTATTATAATTTAATAATTTGATACAATTATGTCTCGATAAACTATCGTCCCCCATCATAAATAAAACGAGTACGAGAAAATAATTATTGCCTCTTACACCGGAATTATTTCGATAAACAAATATTTCGTATAATTAAATTTGTTAAACACACAAATAATATTAATAACATACCAAAATATCTTGTACGTGTTTTTAGAATTTTTTTTTTATTATTGTAACCGTAGTGTTCGTATATGAGCGTGGAACATCTTACTATAATCGCCGTCGGTCGGGAATTTCAAATAGATATTATGCTAAAGTGTTTTTATAAACGCCAAATGCAATCAATTTTTTTTTTTATTATTATTAACGGATTCTGGCGAGACTTGTAAAATTACCATTTTTGGAGAACGTTTTTTTTTTTTTTTAGACGTATGTCACGTGAAACGGGTTTTCTTCGGCGTGGGACTCAATTTATATATTTAAATTTTTTTCGCGATGAATAAATAATTAAATATATTATAATACACGAGCGCGCGCGCGCGCACACACACACACACACGTACACGCACACAAAATATATACATAGGCGTTTTAAATTTAAGTACACAACTATTTTACGCAAACATTTACTATATTATTTACACTTAAATTACCTGATTAGTATGAATAACAAATTAACAAGTCTAGTCTACACAATATTTGTGACAGAAGAACAGTCACACACGACATGTTTAACGAGCAATGCTTATTTACAAGAAAATAAACATAGTTCATTATTCAATATCTCTATACGATGATAAATCATTCGTAACTTTCAAAATACATCTCTGTGTAAAAAAAAAAAAAAGAGACAATTGAATTTATATTGTGGGCCAATAAGAACGTCTCCTAAAATAATAAGTTCTTAATTATATTCATATTAAACTTTCTATAGGTAATTTGTAATAACCAAATGTTTGTCATAAACATTGAAAACAAAAATTAATTTAATATTTCCATTGAATAATTTATATCAATTGAAAATAGATACGTCCTGTGCATATTTCTATATACTATGAATTATATAAAATAATACACATCGTATTTTACATTTTGAAAAGGTAATATAATATTGGTCAATATTATACGACTTACGAGTGTACTAACAAATAACGTATTATTTAAAAACGTTGATTTTTTTTTATAAATATTCAGAGATTTGTAGATTGACATAATTGGTTTTCGGTATTAATAATTGTTGCTTTTGGGACCGGTTATTGAACCCTCAAAAAATACCAACGAAATTTGATTTACTCAACCGAATTTTTGAAAATATTGCTATTAGTTACCTTTTACTATATTTTTTTTTTTACTAGGTCAAAGTCATGCTTAAAGTTTGACGTTTTGTATGAACGGTCATTCTGGTAACAAATATTGCATAAGTAAATGAGCGTTCACAAGAGTAGGTGGTGTTGTAGGTAATGTGCACGCTGAGATTTTAACATTTTGTTTTTTTATTGTTAATATTAAATAATGATTAAAACATTTGTTTTTTAAACTAACGCTCAATGATAAAATGATAAAGAATTGGCAATGATGAAAAAACTAAAAAGGTTTTTACCAGAATTGATTCAGTGTTAATAATCATAATGGTAGTGGAGTGATAAGTCATATAATTTATATATTTATAATTTTTAAAGATCATGAAAAATTATAAAAACTCACATTGATTATATTCGCGTTAGTTTATCAGCTACTTAGTAATTAATGAAAGTTAAGTGGCTAAGTGGGAAAGGACGAAAATATATTTGCATATTGCACCAAATGAATACGCCAGCAGGAACCTATGCTTAAGAATGGTGTTTTTTTTTTCAACTAAATTTTTAGTTTTGGCTGTACTCGCTATGCGTTTTTAACGAGTTAATGGTCACAATAAGACGACACTTATTGGGGGGGAGGGGGAAGAGGAGGGAGAATGCATTAAATGAGTGAAACACGAGTATTATTTTGCCGAAATTGATTTCGAGAGTATTGTCAACTATAAAATCATTTACAATACACGTCGGTTCTGTCTCATTATAGAAGCAGCATCAGACGTCCTCATTATACGCTTATTGGTTAGTAATGACTAATGACAATAAGAATAATTCATGAAAAATTAAATACATTTCAAAGTGAATATTGTTTCGTTACACATTTCCGTGACCAAACGGCAACACGCGTTTTAAACGGAATAGGCGAGGTTCGAGCGTTTTGTCGCGAAGAAAAAAAAAACTCACTAACAATGGCGAAGAGTATACAGGTACGCGTTTATCGCGAAGCTGCGGACATTTTTTTTAAAAATATATTTTTATTTTTCATTTCGATAACATATTCTACTGCGGATTTTTCGTTAGCAATTTGTTAATATTATTCGCCTCGTCTCCTACCAGCTAGGCCATAAGTTGCAGTTGCTCGTGTGGGAAATGCGCGGTACTTAATTAAACAATATACATTAATAGCATCGTATTTACATACACAGTAATTAGAAGACATATACCGTGATAATATATAGGTACTAATAATGAATATAAAGTAGATGAACAAAGAAAAAAAAAATTAAAAATACAGATAAATGAGAAAGGCCGTCAACAATTTAAATTTGATCGAGCGCGAAAAAAAAAATCTAAAATTAAACATTCATTATAGTACGCTGTTTTAATATTTATGCGTGTTAAATTGAGAAAAATCTAACAATTAGAACATATTTTTATCATACTGAGTTTAAAATTTTTACATTTTTGTTGCAAATCTTTACTCCTGAATTTCTACACGAAGAATATGGCAGCATTTAACGAGCTTTTAATGCCAAGATTTTTACTTCACTTTTGGTACGTTTATAATTTTCTTGAATCCAGTATTTTAATTAGGGTAGTAAATAAAGGAAGTAATAATAGCAACCAGTTTCATTGGCGTCATCAGTTAAAAAAAAAAAAAAGTACTATAAATATGATAGTAGTAGGAATATGTTATTTTCTGTGTTCTCAAATCACACTGTGAAATATAGATGAATTAATATGATCTTTATGCTTCTAAATTAGGGTGACCAATGACCATATTTAAGAAAATAAAATACAGAACAAAAATATATTTCATAATATTTTTAAATAAATATATATATATTTATGTTTTTGAATAGTGAAAAATTATAATTTTAAAACTACCTATTACAGATTAAATTTAAACACATAAAAGCATTATTTTGAAAAACATAAAATAACATAATGAAACTAAATTGATAATTTTTAAAATTTCTTCAAATCCTTTATTCATGCATATTGTATACTTTACTTTAAAAAAAAAAAAAACTTGTTAATATTCATTTTACAATTATAATTGATTTAATGGTATCCAAAAGATTTCTAGATTCTTACATTATTTTGTTCAATAATTTTGTTTTAAAAATTTCAAAAATTTCAAATCAATCGTAAGTCAAAAAACGGGATTAATATGCGACAGACTTGGAATCACGGGACAAAAAGCGTCCTGAGAGAAATTTGTCTGGAAAACAGGACACAGAGCCAAAATAAAGGACAATCCTGTATAAAGGTATGGTCATTGGTCACCCTTATTCTAAATGAAACACATAACAATATTATTATTAGTTGTCGATTATGTACGAATTAATTTTATTGAATTTTGAAAGCAATAATGATCAAAGTAAAACGTCTGCGTTTTCTCAAACGATTCTCGGTGTGCCCTGTATGCACGTATGTATTTTCGACAAACCACAACACAATTGCGCGTTACCAAACCACGACGACGTAGCAACAACAACACAACGCCTACGTCAGTGCTATTATTATTATTATTATTATTATTGTTCATTATTATTACGTTTTTGTTAAGCCGAATTCGACGACGATGTGTAATGGGGGCCATAGTGTCACGACGACGCGATCGCAGTA
Source organism: Stegophylla sp. TES_Ste_2020 (assembly GCA_025469315.1). NCBI lineage: Eukaryota > Metazoa > Arthropoda > Insecta > Hemiptera > Aphididae > Stegophylla > Stegophylla sp. TES_Ste_2020. The sequence goes on from JAIPRM010002831.1 coordinate 9,083, forward strand.
ACGAAGGGAATAACACGCTATTAATCTGTAGCTTACGCGTATATAATAATATGACACGTTCAAACCGTGTGCGCACGGCGAAGTGATTTCACAAGGTCGTACTCAACACAAATTTATGGACAGGAAGGTCTGAAGAGAACTAAATAATGAATGATTTTTAAACGTCTAGAACTGAATCAACGGGGAGCGGGCGATTCGTTTGGACTGAAGAGAAAATTATTATTGTTCGCGCCTTTGACCTATATCTTTCCTATATTGAAACATTTTTTGAATAGGTACTCAGACTCCTTAGACACTTTTCTTACGTCACGATGATTGGGGCTACGGCTCATGTTAAGAATATCTGTTTTTAATGTACCTAGAGAGCACACGAGGAGTTTTAATCAACGTTAAATGTTTAATTTAATTAAATTAAAATAATTTGAAAAATATTGTAATACAAAAACTATGAATACTGTTATCTCGATTGTGAAAACTTAATTCATATACGAGTAGACGTTCTAGCCTGGCTGCAACTCGACCAATTTCTTCTAAAAAGTAAACATATCTTTTTTTAATTAATTCCAATTTGTCTCCGTGGTTTTCGTTGAAATATTTAATTTAGCCTGGTTCATAAAGCTAAATTTTCCATTTGCTTATAAAATTCTTCGAACCAAAAGTCGTTTGACCAAATTGACTGATCATAGAGTCAACGAAATCCGATAGAATTCCGGTGAGGGGATAGGTCCTTGGTTCAGATACAGAATTGAGGGTACGCATACACGTTTATCACGATTCATTTTCACTGTAATTAACTATGTAATGAAAATTTTTCAGGCTCTTCGGATGTATAAATGTTTAAGGTTTTATTTAAATTTTAGCTCAATATATCAAAAATAAAATATTTTATTGAAAAAAACTCACAAAAACCGAGACAATCCGAAAAACCTAATCCAATTTGAATCCGAAATTTGTTCTAAATTTTGTTCTGTCTGAATTACACCGAAGTTCCGACTAAATTACTATGATTTATTTCACGAAATCTATAATTTACTTAAGTTTGAAGTGATTTTTCCTTGTTAATGCAAAACACTTTTGAGAGTTGCGAAAAACTACCTCTCTAAAATATCATGCGAATAAATAAGTTACCTACGGGAATCGTTATTTAGAAAAAAAAAAAAAATGTGAAATCACTACACAGCTTCTTGGTTTCAGTCGAAACGTAAAATGAACGAAAAAGACACGCGATTATCATTAAATACATCTGGGTCGGAACGAGTGGCGGCGGCGGCGGCGGCGGCGTTTTATTGTATCTGCCGTAAGCACGTGCACGTGCTGCCGTAACGACCGACCGGAGGCGGAAGGATTTCCAGAATGTGATAACTGATAATTAATGGAAACGAAATAATCTAATGCGTAATAATAACAACGTCGTGGACGGGAATCGTATTTCGGATCGCGGGTACCGCCGAATCGAAGGGCACATTATATTCCGACGTTCCTCCGGGCTACCAAGTTGCAGGTCGTAACATTGTTGTGCATCAGATCGTTTGAAATTCCGATTCCGCAGTAAAAAGTAATTACGACAATAAAAAATGAAAAAAAAAAAAACCAAATACGTCCTGATTTGCGGTAGAGTTTAGATCGTAGCCGCTGCGGGTCGTACTTGGCGAGGCCCCAAAGCCGCGGACCGGGCGTGAAAAACCCGACACGATCGATAGAGATCTCTAAACGGTCTCCTTAATTATTTCCACTCTTATTATTATTATTATTATTAGGTATAATTATTCATACTAAACGGACCTTCCCACTACATAGTATACATATTGTGCATATTTATAGTGTCGGTAAGGCGGCGGTGCACAATATCACTATAATAATAATAATAATATCATCAGTCAACCGAGTTTTGTTTTGGTGGGTTCTATTTTTTTATTTTCTCACTATATCGGCTTATTCGTTTCCGATTGTGTTTCCGCGCGGTGGTGGTCCTATTTACAGCATCCGACCACCTGCACCGTCGCCGATTAATATTTACGATATCGATCGACTGTATTATATTATTATAGAATATAATATAGAGTACCGCACTAATTTATAGCCTCGATGCATTTTCATGCGTACATACATGTTATATTAGATTTTTACCTATACGTTTTTGCCCTCTTTCCACACCACGTGAAACGCGTTAAAAGTGTAATTTGTCAAAGTAATTTTTGAAAGACGTTTTATGTGAGAAAAATATGTAAAAGTAAATTGCCAAAATAAAATATACAGGCTGAGCAAAATTGAGCATTAGAATATTTTATTTTCTCGTTAACATCTATGATTTTTTTTTTTTTTTTTTTTAATTACTCCAGTTCATTTACTAGCATGACGCTTTGGACTTCTTCTGCACTTGAAACGGCGCTAATCCTCTGCTCCGGAATCTGAAAATGTGTGTCCTTCTCACGATTCAGAAATTTTTATCACACCATAATTCTATCAGCATATATTTATTTATCAAAAATACAGGTAACGGTATTTCAGATTATGTTAAATAAAATGTTTTATTTATTATTTGATTTCGTGTCGTTCGATGGTTATTGTTTGAAATAAAAGTGTAAATCTTAATCACGCTTTCAAAAAAAATTGTGACAGTTAAACGGTATTCAACACTGTTCATGTCATATACATAATATAGTTCTATTTCTGGAAAAATTCTTATCCGTGAAGCTAAGATTAATTTTTAGCTCACTTCCCTCAATATAATATATATATTTGAATAACCAAGCCGCAGCTTGGATTTATTATTGAGAGGGGAGGGGGCAGTCGCTGTTACGAATACAATTTTCGACTGACTCTTGGCTGTAAATCGTTATAAAATTTCAAAAATAGATTTAAAAAAAAACATGCGTTAACTTTTTTTTTTGGTAAGAAATATATTAACGAATATAACGTTCAAAATTTAATACGGTTTTAATAAGAATTCAAAACGTTTTGATTCATACGGCCTTTTAGAACTGTCCTTATCACGACTCTACACACACACACACACATGCATAAATGGACCGTATTTGTTGTAATAATATATACATTTATATAATTAATACACAAACGGCCGGCTGTTTATGAATAATTACACTTGCGAAAAATATCGTTCGATAATCTCTCGACGAGTCAGTTTACACGCATCAGTCGGCGCGCGAGGCATGTCGAGGAGAAAAAAAAAAAACTAAAAACTAAAAAAAAAAAAAAAAGAAAAAAAAAATGTTTAACAAAATAAATACGCGTAATAAATCTTCGGTCGTATATTATTATGCGCGCCCGTCGATCGATCGATATTATAACAGTTGTGTTAATACGTCGTATAACATGTCGGGGTAAACGCGCTATATATTCCGCATTATAATGTTATGTATCCAGGTTGATCAACGCGCGATGTCGAAATAATAATAATAATAATAAAAAATCCAACTCTGTTGCAGTCGAGCGGAGATATTATATATTTTGTGTTCAGCTCCAGCAAGTCCCGCGTCGGGTTTTCAAAACACAAGCGTACACGTACGCGTTATCTATAATATAGAGACAACGCGGTGCGGTACACGCATGTATGCACACGTTAAACGAAGTCGTCGGCTGTAATTAAATCGCAGTTTCCCACCACCACGTCGATAGAGTGGCCACGAGATAGGAACCAAAAATCGTGTCACGGTAAAGCGAGAAAAAGGAATAAAAACATCACTCGCATTACGTACTCGAGACAATCTTAATCAGAAATCAATGCATTTCAGGAGGCATAGAGATAGAGAGAGAGAGAGAGAGAGAGAGAGAGAGAGAGAACGTAAAAGAAAATCCAGTCGTCGACGAAGAAAGAGAAGAAGAAAACGAGAAAAAAACCGTTTTGAAAATCCTATTAGGTAAAATGCACTCGCACGTATGATCAGGATTAATTTATATAGCATTCATCCGAAAAACGCGGCCCGTTTTGAATCTAAGTGCACGTAGCTGTATTTCGTATAATATTACATTAATATTTCGAATTTAATATGCATCTAATTAAGTATTATTTCGTATGCGAGTTCTCACGGGCAAAAAGTCGCATGTTATTTTGATGTATGCGAATCCTTAAAATATACGAGTTTATTCAATTTTTTCTAATTTGAAAATAAATGTCTATACTATTCAAATCACAATATAAGTCAGAATCGTACGCTATTTATCGTTGTGAAAACTTTTTTTCATCAATTTTAAATTGATAATTTTATATTCTATAAATTGAAAATTGTTTTTTATGAGTGAAAAATTAATTTTTATGAGTAAAAAATATTTTTTTCTTATTAAATATATTTTCCTTTATTTATTAGATTAAACAAATTAAAGTAAAGTAAAGAAAAGACAAAAAAGCCGGACATACTTCGCACCACGGATATTCTTCGCTCTTCATGTCAGAGCGTTGAAAATGATAACTATTATTAATCTTTATATTATTAACTTCTTTCGTTCAGAATCGTCTTATTGAAGATATTGTTTCTTTAAAATTCTACACACCCACCAAGAGTATCCGGCCCGAAGAGCGAAGAATATCCGTGGTGCGAAGTATGTCCGGCTTTCTTGCCTTTACTTTACTTCAATTTTTTAAAATTATTATGTATCATACATCATTGAATCATAGTCATATCAGTGAAATATTTAATATTATTTTGCAGGAAAGAGAGTAAACATAAAAATGATTTTTTATTTCACAAAACTTTCGAACACCTGTAACGCGCAGAGAAACGAATATCTACTACGCATTAGACACTCGAATATTCTATGTACTACTACTCAATCGCATTCTTGGCACGCCTCCGATAGTCGCAGTTGTATCTTTTATATTCGGTGACGTACGTGTCCGACATAATATTGTGTTGCCATACGACGTGTCTGTCGGGACTTAAACGCCAGGCGCTTCGGTGACGAGAGATTATCACATCATAATTGATTATTTTGTTGTTATTTTGAGCACAATTGACAGTCAATCGTGATTGCTCGTACTATGTACATTAATAAGCTCACAATTATTATTTACTTCGTTGCCCGAAAAAACTTGACAATCAAAATCAGATCAGTCCGTATATAAACGGAATTAACTACAATTTTATTTATTTAGATAATCGTGTTACCATGGTTGAGTCCCGTCAAATTCTGCTTTCGCAGATTTTACCAACAAAATAAACTCTTTAATTTTATTTATTTATATCGTCGTGTTTTCATGGTTACCAAAGTACTTAGTCATCTAAATCCCGTCAAATTCGTTCGAGCCGTTTCGAAGATAAAAGCCCTTTTAAACAGAATAAACTTTCCGTTGCTCGTAAAAAGTTAGCTCGTACAAACAGAATAACAAACTCTTGAATTTTATTTATTTAGATCGTCGTGTTGTCATGGTTACCAAAGTACTTTACCGACCGTTTAACCGTTTTGATAATTGGCCCGTACAAACAAATGAACTTATTATTTAAGACCCTTACAGCACTTTACAGCCTTTTTTTAGTATTATCAAACTATCTATGTACCAGATTTCATTTAAATCGGTTCAATAGTTTCGGAGCCAATTCAACACAAACAATTAAATCTTTCCTCTTTGTAATATTAAGTATAGATTACCACATTCCACTCTCACATAATAATCGCGTATATCTACTATATTATGTAAACTTTTATAAAAATATTATATATTATTTGTCAGCGCGTACAGAAAATTGTCATGAAATTGTAAATAACAATGTACTTAGAACGAATAACGCGCGTACGTTTTCGATTGAACGCGAATGCGTGAATAAACACATTATAACGTATGTTAATTGTTATTCATCTTTAGCTAATTTATTACCGCGACGTGATTTGTTTTTCTCCTTTTAATCCTACGGACATTGCGGATGCTATCAGAATATCTCTGCATTCGGCGAGGACCGGATCGGTTATCTTGTAGGTGGTCGCACACGTGCATGTGATATTTAACTTAAACATCAATATACATATAAATATTGCGTATGTATTTAAATAATGGGATATTAATACGCTATAATTACTGTGTATCATACTTAATATACATAGAGCGTATATAAGAAATAACGTAATAAGGAATATATGGAGAATTTCGTTCTGTTCTGTTCCCGTCCCCCTTTTCCCTCAGTTCTACCCGTCCGTTCTTTTTCTCTCTATAATTATTATTATTATTATTATTATTATTATACGCACAAAAGCAAATTTATAGCGATATTCAAATCGGTACAGAAGCTAAGCCTTCAATTATAATTCACTCCGTTTATTAATTTATTAATACACAACATAACACGCGTATAAATATGTCAAAAAAAAGCTACCGATACAGCAATAATATATACCTCGAGAATGCGTGTAATCTATGTATAATATTGTATATACGCATAAATTTAATTGTAATGAACAATTAAATATATTATACGGTTTAATTAAAGTATTGTTTATTATGCCAATGCTGGAGGGGTGGTGATGGTGATGGTGGTAGTGGTATCATTTGTGTACTATTACGGTTAAAAAAAAAAAATGTAAATATCTTCGGCCATAATAAAAAGTATATTATGACATTATATATACACGTTAAAATTAATTATGCACGATTATTAACTGTAATTTAATATCCGCCATCAAGAAAATCAAAACGGCATATTAAATGTTTTAAAATTATGCTCCTGAATTGAAATATAACAAATCATCTTATACACACTCGTGCTGCACGTCGAAAACTTACACCACGAGAAAAAAACAACATATAATAATATTTAATAAAGTGAGCCTTATAAGTTAAGTGTATGTTTTCTAAAATAATATGCACACTAAAAATAGTCGTGGACAGATTTGAATCGAAAATTTCTATATAGTAACAAAAATTCAATATATTATTGTACAAAATAAATCAAAATTGCGAATTAGTTATGATAACCTTTATACAGAATACTTAAACCTTAGTGTTTTCAAACAAAATTATTTAGTTGGAAAAACTTTTAGTAAATTTGAGAATTTTCATTACTGCTTTTGCTACAACAGTATGCAGTTGCATACCAGCTGTGACACCTGTGGCTGCACCCACATTCACACGGTACATAGATGTGCATGGAATGTACACACGATATTTAAAAATAATGCTATTTGTTCCACCGAACACATTTAATGCACGTCAAGCTTTTTTAAACAGCTCACTAAGCTGACCGATGTTATAAATGTTTATAATGTTTTACATCTTATAATTATAATAAGTGACTTTAGTATTTATATAGCCGTGTCCTAATAACCCATGCGTAATAGCCTACAGATTTTTTTCAAAAATCGAATTCGTTTAACCCGAAAATTAAACTCAAATGATTATCATTCAATTCCATGCAATTTTCCTAATATATTTTTTTGTCAAATCTAAAAAAATAACTATTGAAAATCGGACTGGTGCATGCGTTCGCAGACGCGTTGAAGCGTTACAAGTGTCAGTGCGTCACCTCATGAAGATTCTGACGTCTGTCGCCAGTCACCCCGTGGAAAATTCTGTTGATCATGTGCGATGTGATGGCCGTAGTCGAAGACGAACAAAACGTTAATCCCCCCGTCGGCCACATATTATTATCATCGAACGACGTGTAAAAAACCAAAAACAGCGTATCATATTATTATTATTGTTATTCTCATACACAACAAAATATTGTATTTCAAGCACGCGCGCACCTCTATACGATGTATACTGATCGTGCGATTTCTACGAAGAAAATAATATGTAAAACGCAATTTTATGTTTTTTGGCCGGCGTCCGCGGCGTTAAAAATCCGGTAGTCGCGATGATGCGCGTGTCCCCCCCCACCCATCCCTCAATCCGTGGTAATCGCTTCACTCGAACCGATTAAAACGAACGGGGGGGGTGGGGGGGAAATGAGAATGGGTTATTCCATTGACATTCTACGTGGCGTCTTGCCACGGTCGACACGACGTCGCTTGCAATACACGTGGCGTACCGATAAGGTATGACGGAAGGGGAACGTGGAGTGAGGGGCAGGGGTGGGAAGGCGAGGAGGGTAGCCGCACAATATCGCGAGTAAAGACAGGAAAATAATGACATAAAAAATCCGGTAAAGAAACGAAATAAACAAACAGGCAATAGTGTAAGAAAAAGAAATAGTAAAATAATAATGAAAATTATAAAAAAAAAAATATAGAAGTAAACGCGCCACTGTCGCCGTCGGTAGCATTCGTGCACTTCCCTCTAACCGTGTAAACCAGCGTTTCTCAAAGTGTGGGCGCGACCCACTGGTGGGTCTTGAGTCAATTTTTGAGGGGTCGCGAGAAATTTGTTGAATTATATAAATTATCAACAAATTACGTTTTTAACCAAACTCCACTGTAAAAATGATGATGAAGTAGCACATTTGCATACATTTGTAAAATTATACACCAATTAATTAATAAATTAAAGTATTAATCTAATTTTGATTTTTAAGAAATACGTTTTTATCCTAAAAATGTAAACCCATGTGGGTCGCGATAGGTTTTTGAAGAAAAATTTGGGTCGTGGTCCTAAAAAGATTGAGAACCACTGGTGTAAACGATTACGCGCGTCGGTATGACGTCGTCTCGGTAAATCTGCCAGTAGCTAAAGGAACGAAAAAAAAAAGGAAATATATAGATAGAAATAATAGTAATAATAAAAAATAGCAATAAGAAGTGCGGTGCTGCACGATTGCGTACTTTTTACCTTTTTTTATTTGAGCAAACACAATACGATCGCGCACCTTTTATTTCGCCACGTTTTTGTGGTAAAAAATTATAAGTTTATTCTCTTATTATTATTATTTAAAATTTTTTTTATGACATTTTCTTTTTTTTTCTTTTTACGACAAATTTTATTTGATAATTTATTTTTGACTGTAATATGTATAACGTATTGCTAGATTTTTTTGAATTTTATGAAATTATAGATGTGCATCAATATTATTTTGAGTCTATTTAATTTCTTTATTTTTAGACGAATATTATTTATTATTGACTAAACACTAGTTATAAGAGCTTAATATTTATAAAAGATGCTCAATCGTGTTGTGTTGTTCAGGTAAAAAGGTAAAATGTGCGCAATCGTGCACGCGAGCGCATATAATATTATCATATTATTCATGCATCCAGTACTATCATATCATACAATATAATATAATACCGTATAATATTAAAATGTATGTCTGTGAGTGAGTTAATAAAGAATATTGAAAACGGGCGAACAAACGTTATTGACGTATTTCAATAAATGTGACCTATTGTCAAAATTTGACCTGTGCCTAAGTAGGTTACATTATGACAAGATTGTTATACAAACGTCTATCGGACGTCTCGAAGATAATATTCTTATTTGGATTTAAGGATCGCAAGCATCCTTCGTGAATGAGTGCAAAGGAAAAGTATGATATTGGTTCAAATTTCACAATTTCTTATGTACATGCTGAAATTGGACAACACGCACAATAACCGATATGCCCTTTTATAAAATGCTTTTAATTCAGCCAATCAATATTTATTTTCGACTTATTATTCGAATTCAATATTAAAGTAATATTTATATTATTGTTACCATTCATATTGTTATTAATAGATCACACATTATACCACGACCGTAATATACCTGGGTGGTTCAACTTCGACTGCGTCCAAATAACGTGTTGAACAACAATCGAACGCCTACTCGAAATGAAGAGTATCGAACTCAGGATCGATAAGTCCAAAACAGTTCTACTAATGATGAAACTCATCATAAATCGTCTTATGAACCGTTTAAAATTTTTTAAATCAACTTTTATCAATCATCACCTTCCTAATTAAACCACTGCCTAAAACCAAAATTATCGTGAATAATAACATAACAGGCAAAGCTTGGTAAAAATAATAAGTACATTAATGGATATAAAATAATTTCAAACATATTTTCTTTGGGCATTATTTGGAAAATGTCAATATAATTTGATTAATTTTGCTCATATTACGTATTCGACAACAATATAAATTAAAATAGCACATTAAATATTTTGAAATGTCACTTTTTCTGTATAATTTTTTTAAATGTATTATAAACCATATTATTATGATTTACCATGCGTTTATCCAGTTATTGATGGTTTGTTGTGTTGAATAACAGATAAAAGATAGGTACTATAATAATAACATAATATTTAACAGAAAAAATAAATACCTTTTCTGTAAAATTCAAAAAAATTTTAAGGTATTGACATAAATTTTAGGTCCTAAATAATTGCGAGGCCTTGGTATGTACCTCTTCATAGCGCCTCCTTTTAATCTAGACAGGTTCGTACGTGAGGCATTTTTATTAAATTCGCTCACTTGCGGTTCATCACGCACGTGTTATGGGCGTTCCGTACTGGTTTTCGTCGAAACGAATACTTACCCGTTGCTTATGTATAGAAGACATACATTGAGTCATTGTGCTCATGATCTATTTAATAATTACAACGGCACGATAAAGACAAATGCAATTGAAAATAAAAAATTAGAAATCAAATAAACACATTATTATTGTTCCCTCAATTGGTAGTGAATTGTTCAAAATGACGTGGGTATTTTAAATAAGGTTGACCTTATACGCACAGAGAGTTCATCGTGCCATTGATCAGCATTGTACAAATTATATTTGGGTTTCACAATGAGCATAACTCAAAAAGTGTAGGCGTTTATCGTTTTATATTATGAACTTTATATTTATATAAATTTTTCGCGATTTAAATATTATGCAAAATATGTAAATAGTAAAAATAAACGGACATACTTCGCACCATGAGTATTTCGCTCCTCGAATAGGATTTGGTGGGTGTATTTAATTTTAAACGAACCATAAATAATTTCGTCGGCGAAACGATTCAAAGCGAAAATTTAGTTTTTATAAGGCAATACAATTTTACATTAAAAATTATAAAGTTTATTATTATTATGATTATTACTATTTATTATTAAAAAAAAAAAAAAAACTATATATATTTTACTCTGCTAGTTTTATATGCAACTATTAACTAAGAACAGAAAAAAAGTTGGGAAAAACAGTCAAAAAATTGTTTTCACCAATATATTTTTTGTATTATTTTGCTAACTTTATTTAAATTTTCATAAAGTATGGATAAAATGTTGCTGTTCGAAACATTTGAACAAGTATTTCCATATTCTAAAACGTATGTACATAAAAAAATAATAAACGTCATTGTAAAAACACTAGCTTCTTTCCTTCAATCAAAATCTAAAAATTGTCTAATAATTAATTTAACAACAAATGTTCAGAATCATGAGATCAAAAGAAAGAAATCTCGGAATTAATCGCACATAAAAATCCATCACGTCCATAAGTGCGTGGAAAATAAATTTTCTTTATAACTTCTCAAGTGTATCGAAACTGCTGAAGACTACTACTACAAAACAACGATCGGACGAGAAATCATAGTTGCATCGAAGCCAAACGTGTCAATTGGACTTTGTTTTTTAAGCATAGCGTTTTACAAGGTGCAAATGTTTGATAACTACTAGCGTGTGCACGGGTCGTATACTGATATAAGAGTAATAGTAATGTCTAATGCGTATAAGGACAGAGTGAAATAATATTATTATAATGCCGTGTTGTGCGTACCAGTATACACGTAGCGCGTATATATAATATCGCTGGTCGTCGGAGACGACATGTGCTGCGGGTAATAGTCGCTCGTGATAAATACCTTCGCGCGCATATACAGGTACGACGAGCATAATATGTTTATGATATCGTTTTTGAAAAGTTCTAAAACAGGCAATAAAATATAGACGTGTATATGTATATATTATACGATAAAACACACAAACGTGTGAGCGTGTGTGAGAGTGTTATGTCGTACTTAAACGTGTCTGTAGAGCATGTGTGTGTGTGTGTGTGTGTGTGTGTGTGTGTGTGTGTGTGTGTGCGGAAAAAAAGACGTTGGAACGGAATTTTGGTCTTAAAATGTGTCTTGCTGTCGTGTACTTATATACATTGAGCGTATAAGTCAGTATATATAATATTATTATTTAGCGGTGACTAGTGATGTGCCACTAGGAATATTCCCTGGGGAGAATATTCCAGGAAAATGGGAATATTCCAAAAAAAATTAATAAATTAAACGATTATGACTGCATCGGTAATATGAGTTTAAGACATTAGGTAATAAAAAAACAGTATTATAGTTAGTGTACCAGCTACTTTATTGCGCACCTACTCTGCTTTGTTAAGCATAGTAATAATTATAATTTTTTTTTTTTTATTATTATTTAAATTAAAAATTAATTACACTCACGATTAGTATACACTTAAATTAGATTTACATCGAATAAATTTTTTTTAATAATCCAAATGTAGAGATTTTCTCCAATAATATTTTTAGTAAAAACACATTTGTCATTCGGATCAGTCACAATTATAAATTTAATTAAACATTGAAACATATTTTGAACAATATATATATATATATATATATATTTTTTTTTAAATATAATATTCCCGACAAATTCCCCATCTCAGGAATATTCCTGGAAATATTCACTGGGAATTTCACGTAAATAAATTCCCGGGAATTCGCACATCACTGGTCGCGACCCCGTCGACCGTGTCTCTAGTGTGTGCGCGCGCGAGATATTTGTCGCCGTGAGGAGACGACGACGGTTGACGGTTGCTGAAGCTGCTGCGCGACCCAGTGATCGCACAGGAGATGATCTATAATCTATGATATTATTATTATTACTATTGATCATTGTGAAACGCGATCGTTATTCGACGACGACGACGACGACGACGCGGACTCATTGTTGTCGTTTCGTCGTCGTGCTTTGCGTGTTTATTCGAAAATTATGAAAATCCGACTTGGACCGCGCCCTCCCCCGTGAGCGCTGACACTTTGTATTATTCTCCGCCAAGTAATTACATCGTGTCGAGTCTTATATCGTCATTATAACACGCGTATACATATATATATATACATATACGATATATTTGACTGTTGTTCCCATTTCGTGAAGGACTATACCCGCGTGTGTTTATTATATTATTATAGGCGTATATGATTGCCGAAACTTTTCTTCTCCTTTTTTTTTTTTCAATCCCGTCACGTATTGTTTCGATCACATTATAATAAATGTACGATGCGGTTTCGCGCACATAGACAGTCGCCGCTGTATTTGAATAATATACAATATTTTTTATTTCGTTCGATTGAATCATTTGTGGGCGCATATATTTCGTACGTAGTTATATATTGTGCTATTGGTTGTCGCGTCCGATCGTGACTAATTGAACTTTTTTCAGACGCACACTCAATGAAAATATGTACTGCGCAGTAGTTGCCATATAGGTATATAATATTATTATATTTATTATTGTTACGTAATAATATGTGTAAACATTTTATACGTACGACAGGCCGTCGTGTCTCATTATTATTATTCCCGTTACGATATAATTTTTTTTCTTTCTTTTTCCAATCGACATCATCAGCGTTTGATTCTCGCGCGCGGCTTAAATAAAGTATATGTGTGTACGCATAATAATATGCAATTATACGTGTTCGTAAGTTTCGAACGATTCATCAAACGATCAATAATAATTATAATATGTAAAAATATTCAAATACACACGTTTAATCGGCGTGGTTAATATTACCGCGTTAGGATGTATTACGAGTAGACACGGCGACTGCAGAAACGTGCGTTTACCACAATTTTTTAATACTGGTGTGTGATAGTCTACACTTAACGGTTACTCGCGTTCCTTCGATAAAAATCTGTCTATTTCGAACAGGCCGATTATGTACGTATAGAAATATTGACAAATTACTTATTTACAGTATAGGAAACCTGCGTACGTTTATTACGTATTTTACGTCTCGTACGAAAACTTTCCATTCCCCTAAAACTACTCTACTTTTTTTTTCAAAAATAATTTGTACCCATGCGTTATTATGTATCGACCAGAGAGCATCATTAGTACGTAACGGTTTGATATAGTTTGTGCAGATAATTCCTCGGCGCCGAGTATATTATTATAACATTAAACGGTGTGTACGTTGGGCGTTTGGCGTGTAGGCGGCGGTCGTGTGTAATTTTCAAAAAAAAAAAAAAAAAACCGCTCACTTTAATAAACTCATTAAATACTTTATCGGATTCACACTACTGCTTAACATTCCGAGTGTGTGGACCACAGACTGTTGCGCGGAAAACCGTTGTAATCGAGATGAGAAAGAAAGAAAGAGAGAGAGATAAAGACACAGATACGGTCTCTCGGATGCCGCCACCGATGTCGTCGTCGTCGTTGTAGCGTAGGAGTCGAGCGAATTATTTTTTTACACCGCATTTATATTATTATCGTGCACGACGTTTGGCGTCTTGTTCGAATATTATGTTCGTTGTGCGTGTAGTGTGCATATTATGTTCTCCGTTGTCATATATGGATAGGTACACGCGTATATACGTATGTTCGTGTAATATTGCTCATATCACCGTTTCATCGGACGTGATGTCGATGTTTATCACGGCCTATGCGAAGTTATTTTACTTCCCATCCCCCCCTCCCCCCTGTCATTCCGTCCTGTCCTCGTAATAATCATCTAATTATAGTATTATTATTATTCACTTTCGCTACAACAATAATATATTCTCAACGATATTTAGTTTTACTATATATTATTTACCTTTAATATGCACGTAAGTATAAATCGTATATATTTATTAATACATTTGCGAAATGACACGTGCGCACAGCGATATCGGTAAACTAGACGCCAATCTTTTTATGATGATACACTATGATGTGCTGATAATAAATACGATATCACTTCAATTGATTGTATCGGTATTATTAGATTTATGTATCGTGATAACTTACAGTAAGTAATAACAATTATGTTACGAAAACGTATTGGTTTAAACCTGTTAATTATTTAAGAAAATCATAAACAAATACTTAGGCTTATAATGGTATTTTGAAATACGATATTTACTCGTATTGTTATCATCATATTTTGTTTACAATGCTGTATCTACATTTTACAAATGGTCATTCACAGTCATTCATTCAATTCGATAGTCGGGTGTATGCGTTTTAAAATATGAATGTGCTGCACGTGAATCGTTCTGATAGTCGATAACTGAGGTGTTCGAGGAGACTTTAACGCGTCATCATTCCGATCCATGCTATACCTACTCACGTGAAAAAATTATAGTGTTTCGTGAGTAACTATTTTGCTGAAAATTAAAATATTAAAATAACTGCGTAACAATAACTTCATAGACAAGGATTTTATTATGAAGTAAAAAATTAAGTGATGTGAAAATTTGTACAGAACACTGCTTCAATAAAACACGTGGTTTATCAAAATAAAAGTCATTAGTCTCATAACCATTGTTAAAATCTGTTTTACGTATTAATGTAATTATGAAATTCTTTACTTTATTATTACATCTCACTCGAAAATTCTTCGTATGTACTGTGCAGAATTAGGTATATATTTATTGGGAAATATGCAAAATGTATTTCCATAATATCAATATGGTATTATAATATAGAAGTACAGTGTACACTCAGAGCTAGAAAACAGTGGTCTTAGACTAAATTTTATTGGGTACCCAATATACTTAATGATTATAACCTATATACTAGAATTTAACTTTGATAATAAAATAAGTCATTAGGTACCATGGAGTTTAAATATGCCACCTGCACTTGAATGAAAAAAAATAAATAAACGGTTATCCAAGACTTTATCAGGATCCAATTTTTTTTGGAGGCCGAAGGATACATAACCCATTTAATCACCTCTTTATCCGAATCTAGTTACATTGTACAATATTTTAAACAAACAAACACAACCATGTTAAGTAGTAATTAAATTTCCGTATGTCAGAACGAAAAAATTATAAAAATGGCATATTTTATATACGTTAGTACTGACTGGCAATTAAACAGAATTATTTACGCGTGTTCCTGTTCTTGGCGAAAATTCGTATTGAATACTTGCGTATTGTATCGTGAAAGACAGTACACATATAAAACATATTTTGAAAAACCCGTTATTTTATCCACTGTTCAATGTACAAATCAGTACTTCACAATATAGTAGCAGTGGGTATTGTACAATAATATCGCGAAGATTGTAGTCTTTATATATACTTGTAAATTGTATGTACTTGTCATCAGATTTAATATGCATTATATATTATTATCTTGTACACTGTGTACTTGCACAAAGTTACGATAATTCTACATTTATAGTGCATGTGAATAGTAGTAGGTATCACATTTATTTGTGAAACACATTCATGCGCGCTAAATGCTTAAATGAATATAATAATATGTAAGCAAACGTTGTTACGTGATGCATGGTATTATCTGAAATTTTAATTTTTTTTTATTGCAACTTTCTTAGTTTATTTACAATTTATATCTATACACAATATGTTGTGTGCAATCAGTAAATCTAATATGTATTATGCATATAATACTTAAGTAACAGGTAGTGTTAAAGACTATACGTGAAAACTGCAATGTATGTGTCGCAGATAGTCAAATTCATCCAGATCGTGAATCCCGACGAAAATACATTACATGGACGTCCATTTTATGAAACAGACAATATACTATATCTTTGGTTACTCGAGAGCTTATTGATAATTACCCATTATCAAACCAAAATGTTTCTCACATGAGGAGTGATGGTGCAGAGGAGCGTATCAATACAAGTGCCAAAACACGCGCAGAAACTGTTGATAATTGCATTTAAATGTAAAAAACAAGCAATTATAAATATTTATAAGATATAAAAAAGCTTTTTTAATGTTATTTTTATTTGCAATTTAATGTCAAATATTAATAGATAGTAATTACACAAATTGTGTAATACAAGTATATTGTGCATTGAATTAAATGTATATCAATGAATTTTTGGCAGAATTCAAGATGTGAATGAATTTCACTGCCTGGACATGCAGTTCATGAAATGAGCGATTTCATTGTGTGAATGCAACAATTGCAACGTACATAACTTTAATACTAAATTCGAACCTATAGTTATATTTTTATAACGACGACTAGGGATAATTTTCGATAAATCGAAAACGAATTTTACTTTATTATATTCTAGTTGCCGTCAACATAATACAACGATCGTGAGTGTATAACGCGCATACATTCGTTAAAACACGATAGATAATTGCGGTCGGAAGCTGCGATGACGAGATGTGCCGTTTCAACGTAATTGCCATGAAAACACCCATCTCGTTTCCCTGTGTGTATACGTGTGGTGTTGTAAGTGTATTATGCGAGTGGAGGGCATCTATTGAATGTAATTGACGGTTATATAATATTATGACAGTGTACGCGTCGACAATTTTATTATTGTGCGTACAGTATGGAAATATTCGCGCGAACGACGCGTCCACATGTGAAGTATTTATTATTTCTAACCACCAACTGGTAGTTAAGTGTGTTCTACATTTGGAATTTTGTGTCTGCGAAATACATAAGCGTTTTACACAATGCCTCGGAATCATGAACTGCTGAGTTTCCCGTGTAGAATAACATAATATTATAATAAACGACGCACGAGTTTCGGGAAAAGTTCATTTTCATTCGCATATGATTTTTTAATAGTTGTATTATTAAATGACGTTTCAAACTGGACCGAAATGATACAAATACCAAATACTCGTATACTGTCAGTGTATAGTAGCGGTTCCCAAACAGTGCTCTTAGGGCTCCGCAGCTGTTTCACAAGGGCTCCCTGCCATAAAAATTTAATAACATAATAATAATTGTTTGTTATGCCCCAATATCATTCTTAAGGTGACGTAATAAAAAAAAAGTTACGGAGAACATTGTTTTTATAGTGACTTGAACATTCCGAAAAAAAACTCCAAATATTTCTATCTTTATGCTAAAAAAAGGGGGTGAGCATGCTTGATAAATCACCCTGTATTATATCTATATATATAAACATATATTCACAACGCTTAAAGCCTCAAAGTCCATTCAAATGTGGTGATTCACCATAACATTATGTATTATGGAACAGAGGCAAATGAAACTTAACATTAAATATTTCTTTAATATTAAAAATAACGCTTAAAGACAGGCTCTATGGTTGAAGAAGTTTGGGAACCGCTGGTATATAGTGTTTGTGTTAAGTGGAAGATAAATAATAATTGAATAATTATTATTCATTAACGAGATAAAAAGTAAAGACACGCAAATTCGTATAGAGAGACTTATTTTTATGGAACACGGCTCTAAGCTCTCAACAATCGAAGGGGCAAATTTATAATATAAGAAAAAAAAAAAAACGGGGAGTATCGATAATTAGTAGCGCGTAAATATGTTTAGGTACAAATGCGCCAGTTAAAATTTAAAAACGAATACGATTGTTAAGTCACACGGGCGCTCGACCTGTTGAAAAATGTGTATACATATTATAATATAATATAATATAATGTGCTTGAGGTGCAGCAATGGCATAAGCATACCGCTGCAGTAGTCTGTACCGTAAACGATAGTCATCGTATTATTGTACATTTTTTACAGGCTTAATCGATGCATATTATTATCGTGTATGGCAGGTTGCTAATTAATGTCTAAGTCGAGCCCACGACCACGACGACGACGGTGTATCTGATCCGAACCGCCATTGTGCGTTTGACAGCGAGTAGGTGTAATGGACAATAATGCGCACAAACGCGTGTTTATCTATCGTCGTACGTGTCATTACAGGCGACGGGTGAAAAAATGAATATTTACCGATAGACTACGTCGTCGTCGAGAAAGATGTGATTTCGTTCGTATCGATTGTTCCCCGAATGCGTTTGGCCGCAAACGATAATAATATGAACTAGCCAAAAATCGTGTGCGCCTCATTAGCATTCACCGCGAAAACACACGACAATAATAATAATAATAATAATAATAATAATAATATGACAAACGGGTAGGCCGAACGTAGTAATTAACACGTCGTCGGTCGACTACGACGGCGGCGGCGGAAGCGTGCATATATTGACGAGATCATTAATCTTAAAAAACCTCACGGATTCGGTGTCGTCGTCGGCATACGACCGGGCTCTGCTAAAGTAGTATCCGCCCTCCGTCGCCGTGACGCGTTTGACACGTTTGACACGGAACGAGTGGAAAAAAAAAACCAAAAAAAAAAAAACCGGACATACTTCGCACGACGGGGGTGGTATTCTCTTGACGAGCGTATTAAATTTTAAAGAAACGATAAATCATTTCTTCAGTAAAACGATTCTGAACGAAGGAAGTTAATAATAAAAGAAAAAGAAAAAAAATGCAAAAATTCGAAGATCTGGGCTGGAATCGAACCTAGTACTGTCGGCGTGCTTGGCCGGTTTCTTCACCACTAGGCCGCAGCACATAACTTGACCATGTAGGTGAATTAGTAGATATGTAGTATAATAATTAATAACCGAAAATATTGAATTTTCAAAAT
>JAIPRM010002832.1:11719-28573 GCA_025469315.1 Stegophylla sp. TES_Ste_2020
GGCCCCGTTTGCGGGGGAAACGCGATCGGCGAAACGCCCGCGCAACAGGAGATCATAAATACGTAATAATAATTGTTGTTATTGCGGTTATCGCTACGTCGTCGTCGGTGGTGACGGCCAATAATAAATTATAATCTACGGAGCAGCGTCTCCCCCCCACCTCCCTTTAGAGCCGAGTACACGTTGCCGGGGAGGCGCAAGCAGTCATCCTCAAAGTAAAATTTTTATTCATTAAATTTTTGTGTTTGTTGTAAAAAAAATTTTTTTAAAAACATTTTCAAAATTTTCTTGCGTCAAAATCTTTTTTATAGGATTTTCTATTCTATGTTAAAATTTTCATAAAATTCGGATCACAAAATAATGGTTTCCGTGTCGTTTTTGTCAAATTTTGAGTAGTTTTTTCCAAGAAAAAAAAAATTGAAGAATTGAGAAATTCAAAAAATAACCTCTTTAAAATACCAATTAGAGGCTAATCCGGTTTCAAAAAGTTACTGATCGGAACTTTTGGACAAGTATTTCTATACGAAAAGTTGTACAAAGAAAATAAAAAAAAAAAATAAAAAAATAAACATCATTGTAAAAACACTAGCTTCTTCACTTCATTCGGAATCTAAAAATAAATTAAAAATTAATAACGACCGTTATCGGAAATCGATAACGGATAAAAATTGCTATTAGCGTTCAATCTCTGAACAAAATATATTATTATTATTTTACATTAATTTATTATTCTCGTTAATTGATTTTTCCATTACATTATTTACTTTTATTTATATTTTATAATTGCTGTCATTAATAAAAAAGTTCACATTTCGAATATTGTATAGGGGTAGTTTATTTGTAAAGTACACAAAAAATATGATACATTGTTTTCATATATGTTTGTGGGAAGGGGGGCGTGAGATTTTTGAAAATCTACAAAATTTAGAAAAGGTTGGGAATCACTGCTATAGAGAAACACGTAATTTTACTGTGCAATAGACTTATGGAGGGGGGTCACTGTATTATTTATAATATATATATATTTATAAAATAGGGGATAAATAATTTAAATAATTTTGGCTAAATTTTAAAAGAATACTTCATAAAATTATATTTGGTAGTTTTTTCATTTTAACATATTGCTTTTACAGTAACTATAAGGTTACTAAATATTTTAAAAACATTGCTTATTTTGCTAACTTTCAATAATGTGTTGTGACTTGTTAATTTACTAGAATGGTAATTTAGGGAGGTGATTTTTAAAAATACTTAACAGTTTTTCTAAAACCTCCCGAAAAAAATGCTGAAAAACAGTAAAATACATATATCGTATACTAAATTTTCATGAAATCCATTTTAGTCATTCGATAATAATTTCTATAGAGCTAAAACTGTGCTTGAAATTTGCAGTTTTTACCAATTATTATTATTATTATTATTATTACAAAGTAATTCTATGCTGAAAAATTGTCAATAGAATTTTACCATTTTTGAAATAAATATAAAGTATAGGTAATGTCTGGCTTTTATACATATTCTTTTATAACATTTTTAATTTTTGATATTCTGAACTGAAAGTAAAGTTCAACCTAATTTTCTAACTCATATTGTATTTATAAACGCGCTGAAAAATCTCAAAAACAATAATTGTCAATTTATAATTTTACAATAATTGTTTAAAGTTACAATTATTGTATTAAATTGGCAATTTTCACGTTTGATAATTTTTTTTTCAACCAAAACATGACATATTTATTTTTTTGTTGTTATATTATAACAATTTAAATTCACTGTTTTAAGAGTTAAAGTTTAATAATTAACGCCAAAAAAGGCGGAATTGCTGTGGTACTGGAAATTGTTAATTGTCAGCGTTAAAACAAAATATAAGCTGCCACCTAGCGGACATTTCTTTTAGTAGACTAGTTTTGTTTTAATTTATTATGTTTTTTCAAAACTTTTTCATAAATAAAATAAAATTGCATTTTTTTAGGTGACATATATGTTATGACATGTTCACACCTTGTCGATCTGCGAACTGTTTTTTGAGAAAAACTAAAAGAACTTAAACTCAGACCGTAAAATTAATAATATAACATTTTGTAATCTGCAGAAATTGATATTTTGTGCTCTTATGCTAATTCACGTGTTACGTTGAATTAATCCGATTATAATTATTATTTGTTATTGCCAATGTGATACAGTTTAAACACTAATATTACAATATGTATATTTTTTAATTACTATTATAATAATAATTATTTCAGTGAAATTTGAAATACATATTCTGTGTTACTTTATTTATCCGATTATCTGAGTAAGTAAATTAACAGCTAGAGGTCGCTGTAACATACGTTTTTATTTTATAATATTATGTATTTTCATTTTTTCTGTTCATAATATTATTATTGTTATTTATTATTACGTATTACATTTTTTAAATGCTCTATTATTACGTACAGTATAAATATATGTTGAATATACCTAATAACAAGTTAAATTATACGCAATTCGCAAAACTGCTAAAGGCCTTTACAAAGGAACGGAGTTTAAATAAATTCCAAAGAAGTCATTAAAACTTTTCCACGCAAACACATTAAATTAAAAACAAAATATTGCATTTTAGTTTTTGATACGTTGTTACAACGTATTCGTACTTGAGCTTCGCCGGGAAGTTTATTAATATCAATTAATATGGAAATAAAAGTTGCCAATATTAAACGAATGGAGCGAAACGGTTATAGCGTAATATAGCATGCATATTTTCATGTACCTATTTATGCTTTTGTAATGTGAAAAGTTTTCATCCAAACGATTTGTATTGAGACAAAAAATAAAGAACATAACTTTTTGCGCAAATTATGCGCACTTAACACCAAAAATTTTTCAACCGCAATCGTGTGATGCAAATAGTTTACAAAAAAGTTTCATGGTTTTATAAGCCAGTAAAATGGTAAGAGCTGTTCGGAAAATAAATCCCCAAATCTGTTGAAAAAAGGTTAAAGTTGAAAATCTATGAGTGTTATAAATTTACAAACAGGGGTTTTCACTGCCAACAGCTTTATTCCTAATCAACTTTTGAACTTTTTTTTTTCGTTCAATTCAAAACTAAAGTTTTTTAAATAACGCTCAATTTTATAATATGTCATATTTTTAAATATTTTTTTAATATCTTTCATTTGCTCGAATACCAAGTACTACTTTTAACACAGTTTTCTGAAAGAGAATGTTTTTTTTGTTGAAATTTTATAATTGAAGTTTTTCGTTTTTTATCAATAATTATTATTGAGTGAGTTAATTTTTTTTTTAATTTAGACTAGAGTAGTCCAGACTTCTTAAAACATTGACCGGCAATTTTTCGCTACTCTAAACTTTAATTTTTTTATATCTTAATAAATTTAATTTAAGTTAAAATTAAATAAATGTAATATGTGTATATTAACTATTAATTACTATTAATAATAAATTCTCCTTCACAGTATCAAGTATAAAGTAGTGATTGCCGTATTAGAAAATAAAAATCTTCAAAATCGCGTAGACTGCAATAGAAAATTTATTATTATTATTACTGTTTCATAAAAAACTGTATTAAATTGGATGAAAAAAAATTGTTGTTTCAAAAAAGCAGATTAGAAGAATAGCCGAGTTATTGAATCGAACGCAGCAAAAAATATAGTATATTATTTCTAGACGCTGAACGTGACAATATTTATGATAACATTTGAAATTGTATTCATACACGTATTATAATAATATTCAATAAAAAAATTAACAAATCGTTTATTCATTTTTGTTAATTTAATATCGGTGCATATGAAACTTATGACGATTGTATTAATTTGATGCAGATCTCAAGTGATTATTAATTATAGTTGATCGGTGATAAATATAACCGTTACATTTGGTTGTCATCAATTATTGTGAACAATTTTATTTAAATTTACACATTGATTATTATTATTATCTCTGAGTGACTAAAATTGTTTAATACCCTTTGACTACAAATAAATTGAGGTATAAATTTCGTTCCCAGGACTAACAATATAATATTATAGAGTTATCTATATGAACGTACAGTGTATCATTAATAATATTTTATACAACGATCATCTTGTTAATAATATACAGTTCACGTTTTCCGTAATGTCTAACGTGCATGGCGGTTAATCATCATTAATTACCTCTTGTATATTGTATACGTATTATGGTACACATTATACATAATATACAACTACATTATATAATTGACTAATATCTTTAAAACAATATCATAATAAATACTGATCATATAATATTGCACGATCTAACGTATAAATCCAAAAACCGTATTGTGAATTCGCACTTTATTCGACTTTTGAGTTATGATCAACATCGTAACACTTAAAAGGATTTGGATATCATATCTGAAAGATCTGCTCTAGTGTTGACATAATTATATTTAATTGATAATTGGTTATTGCAGTATCAGTCAGGTTTCGTTTAGTTTCCAGTGACAATTAATCAATAAAGTTTAAATAAAGTATAATTTTTTATCATTTAACTGTTTTAAGTAAAAGTCATTTACCTATAAGCAATTTATTCACTCGTTAAAACGAATAACTAATTTACTCATGTATGTAGTTATAAATATTAAAGAGTGTTCAAACAAATTTAGTTTCCTGTTAATTAACTTTATCATTATTAGTTTCAACATATTATTTTAATCGTATGCCTGTGCATATACTGTAATCAGTATCAAAATATTTAATGCACTTTTAGTCAACTATGATCTATTTTTTTTTTTATTTCTGTTCGATTATTTCTTTTTTGTTATGATTATTTTCAAATATAAAAACTAATAACTTCAATAAAATATGATTTTTAGTAATTCAAGTTTTTGCGTGAATTTGCGAGCTGTACTAATGCATATTACATTGTTTTAATGTTAATAAATTATTTAAACAAATATATATTACCATGATCTAATTTGTCATGGATAATACCAGTTTGAAATATAAATAAAAAAAAATAAGTAGGTACTAAGTTATACCTACTTAATATATTTGATACGTCTACTGGATACCAAATACAAAATTTAGTAAATAAAAATAAATATTTCAAACACAACGCAAACAAATTATGGACATTATTTCATTAAAATTAATCGTTGTACTTAACTAAAACCAAATTAATGTTTGAAGCACAATAAGCGTGGTGTAATTAATTGTTTACGAAAATATTCATTAATTTGTGGCAGAAAAAAATATGTATATTTTAATGACAATCGGAAGGCGAATCAAGTAATAATGATAGGAAAAAAGTGTTTGTGAAAAGGTGTGTATAACAATATAATTAATAGTAATTATTTTTATGTCAAAATAACAATGCATTTTTTGAAGCGAATAATTAATTATCGTTATAGTTTTAGAATGTACTAATGAAACTTTTAACGATTTTGTATTTTTATCCAATAATATATTAAGTTTTTTAATTATTCTATTTCGTCGTCAATTCGCCATTAAGTAGAAAATATGCATAAAGAAAAAAGCAGAAATTGTAAACAAAAAACATTTTACTCAATAATTATCGAAATAAGCAAAAACAAACACTTTGGAATTTCAAATTTGAAACAGTTGTAACGTGTCGTACATTTTCACGAGATCGGTTAGATTTTATAAGTCAAACCGAGAAAAAAAATAAGCAAATGCTAGAAGTTAAAATGAAATTATTTCACAGATTACGTATAATGCGTATTGCGTACATGAAATAAATTATACAAACTGATAATGAAAATGATTATTATTTTATTTATTACCCTTTGGAATTTGGCACTATTTCCTTGGCCGCTAATACGATTTTCGCATCTCTACCTATCGGTGGTTTCCGCGGTTTACTTAATAGGTAGTGTCGGCAATGAGTTTTAACCGCGAGCTTATCGATCAGTTAATTTACATAATAATATAATAATAACAACGAATTTATCCTTTTCTGCTTATCGTGGATTTTCGCCAATACAGTCATCGTTAACCGTTTCGCCATTTCGGTGGCGATTCCACCATAATACGATCGAAACTAATTCGCACGATGGTATACTTAAACACAACACAAGCGCAGTGATGTCACGGGACGCGTTCGATTTACGATTCGTGACATTTTATTCATACAATTTAGATTCTGAGTGAAGCGAAGAAGAGCTAGTGGCGAATGAACAATGATGTTAATAATTTCTATTGTCTTTTTATTTTGTTTTTCTGTGTACACTTCCAAACGAATCGACCAGCAACTTTTTGAATAGAAATTCGCCCCTAGTTGGTATTCTTAAGAGGTAATTCATCGAGATTCTCAATAGTCTTCTCAAAATTTGGGAAAAACTACCCAAATTTTGACAAAATTGTCACGGCTACTATATTTTTTTTATTCCAAACTCTAAGAAAATTTATATATAGACAGACAATAGTATAAAAATATTTTGAAAATTTTGAAAACGTCAAAATTTTATCATCAATTTTTTTATTTTTTTTTTGCTCTTGGTTAAAAGTGGGATATAAAATTGGCTGAGTAAATAAATAATTTTTTTTTTGTTTAAACAACAAACTAAAAAATATTTTTTTAGTCCTATGTTAAAATATTAGCCTGCAGCACCGAAAAAAAAAACACCCTTATATATATAAACAATATATAATATACCATAAACTTTTTCTAAACGTGAACTCAAAGCACAGATTTAAATCTTTGAAATGTGAAAGGTTTTCTGGAGAAGATGGGATGTTTTAAGTACGTCGTCATTTTAATTACTACATACAAAAATAATTTGTTGCAACGACGACGGCATTGTGTTGTTATAACGTTAAATTCGTTTTACAAAAACCTTCAGAGCTTTCTCGCATTTCAATAAATTAAATTTAATAATCGAATTTCTTACATTCGTTACAAACACGAGTTGTAAACAACCGTTTGACTAAAAACGTAATGCCATATTTTACAAAACGGAACGCATCGACAATACGTATTGTAGTCTCATTAATTAACTTCCTACCTGTATGTATAAGTATATTCCTATAAAAACGGTAATTGTTCGGTTATTATTATTATTTTTTTATTAATTTAAATACTCATACTTTCAAATTGCGTCTTGCCGTTTAGGTTTAATTGTAAAAATAATAAAAATAAAACGTACGAGTGTACACTGTACAATATTATTATTTTGTTACACGCTATTTTATAGTCCATCAAACATTTCTCTCGAAATTGGAAATGTTTGAAAATATACAAAGCCGCTCAGTTTAAGTTAGAATACTGTTCAATTTTTCGAAGTATTCGCTGCCAGTGTGTTCGTGATGATAAATTGTGATCTGATTGCATTTGGCGATTTCAATGTATCTGTTTACAGCATATTATTATCATCGGACGCAAATCGATATCATGTCGAGAAATAAAAAAAAAAAAAAATTATATCATTACACGAATTTTCGACATGTTGAAAAGAATATTATAAGTTTGGATACAATGATGGGACACTAAATGGTTTTTCTTATTGAAGTTGTGTCGTAAAAATAATAGATACTTACTGTAAATTATATATTTTTTTTTTTTTTTTCAAAATCTAAGCAAAAAATAACAAATTAATATATTTACGAGCAACAGTGATATGAATTTTATTCGAAATTAAAAAAAATAAACTATTTGTCCGAATTTAGGTTCTATTTTTTATTTCTTTTTACGCGGATTATATTATAATATATTTTTATATATTTGATACAAATCATTGTGTAAATTCACGGAAAACGAAAGAATAAGTATTTTAACTTATTGTTGTGGAGAGAAACATTGACCTAATTCATTTACATAGTGTACACGGTACACATACGTCATAACACGTTTTTGTGTTATATTATGCACACGTCGAATTCACGTACGTTTATAATGCAATTAAGTTTAAAGTTTAAACTTCATTTGAATATCCGATTATTATTATTTGTCGCACGTATTGATACAAAATGCATTCGTTGCAAGTGTAATAGTTATACTGAGTTTTGTGTTAGCAATAAATTCGGTTCATTAAAATCGACTTAGTACATCTGGTGTTCAAGGATTGTGCGAAATTGCGGACGTGAAGTTGACATTGTGCGACGTTATTGTATAAAATAATATGGTTATGAGTCGACGAGCGTTTTGTCTCGAGTTGAATGCGAGGAGTTCATTGCAAACACATTTTGTAGATGAAAAAAAAAAAAATCACATGTCACATTTCCATCGCAAAGATAATTAACAATTAAAAACAGATGTATTTTATTATATTTTTATTTTTTCTATGCTTTCATATGAAATCGTATACCGTACTCTTCCACTTTGTGACGATTCGATTTTCTGTAACATATTTGCTTGTATGCTACTAAAACCTTTTAAACTAATATAGTGGAAATTCGGTCGAATGAAAAAGGCAATTAAATTACATTGACGAAAAAAGAAGAATCAAATTACCGCATTTGTCACACACAAGGACTTAATTAAACGTAATATCTCATTCATGATGGGTTATTATTGATCGCTGTTTGCATTAATTGTTTTGATGTTGAAAAAAAAAAAAATGAGTCTCATAGTGACAATAGTGGAAACGAAATAGTGTAATACAAAAACCTTAATCCTTATTTATGACACATTTGGTGATTTAGTTTTTAGTATAATATGTTTGTACGCATATAATTATTGTTTTTCCAAATCCAACAATGTAGTATTTGGAATTAAATTCATTTTAAATACTCTATAATTAATATAAATTGATTTAAATATTCTATAATTATTAAAGTTGGTAGATTGATACGTTTATGTTTTCTCGATTTAATTAGGGTAATATAATTAGTGTACATTAATATTCCATTTGAGATGGCAGGTCATAAATTTACATAATATATTTATTTAAATTTGCAGATTTATTCAACTTGTACGAAAACAAAATGTCGGAAAACCGAGTTATCAGGAAAAAAAAGTTTA
This sequence comes from Stegophylla sp. TES_Ste_2020, assembly GCA_025469315.1. Lineage (NCBI taxonomy): Eukaryota > Metazoa > Arthropoda > Insecta > Hemiptera > Aphididae > Stegophylla > Stegophylla sp. TES_Ste_2020. The sequence goes on from JAIPRM010002832.1 coordinate 20,669, forward strand.
AATATAATATAATATCTAGTCTGAGAAACAATAAAGCGTCGAAGAACGAACCTCTACAATCATATTATTATGGTGTGTTAATTAATACAAATATCAATTTAGTTCATTTTCTAATACATATTATTGTAAATAATACATGACTGCGGTCTGAAAATGGTTGTCAATGATTTAATGATATTTATTTGAGTTCATATTTTGGACGATTGGTGTGTTTGAACTATGTGTCATTTTAATGACAAAAACTTGAAGAAATTCGAAAAATTACCTTTCTAAAGTACTAACTAGACTTTAGTTACTAGAGACAAATCGGGTTTCAAAAAGTTGTTGGTCGAAACTTTTGGGACGAGTATTTCTGGACGAAAAAGTGTTTACGGAAAACAAAACTAAGTCAAATTTATTATTATTATTATTCTAATTATTCGAGTCCCACAACTACCTATTTAAAAATAAAAAAAAGAGTTAAATTAAGTAAAGCAAAGTAAAACAAAGATAAATAAAGTAAAGACAAGAAAGTCAGACATACTTCGCACCACTTGGGTATTCTTTGCTACTCGGGTCAGACACTCTTGGTGGGTGAGTAGAACTTTAAAGAAATGATAAATCATTTCTCTTTAATAATACGATTCTGAGAGAAAAATGAATTTTTTTTCACATTTTCAAAATTTTCTCAAACGCCCAAAACGTTTCTCGTGTGATTGTCTATCGCTATATTTAAATAATCATAAATTTTATCATAATAAAAAAATTGTGAAGTCAACAATGTAGAGGCGAATCCGGTTTCAAAAAGATGTCGCGTGAGACTTTTGAACGAGTACTTCCTTAGGAAAAAGTGTTCATGGGGAAAAAAAAATAAAACATTAATGAGCATCATTGTGTAAAAACACTATTAGCTTCGTCACTTTGTTTCGGAATCTAAAAAATAAACGAAACGAACGCACTTGGAGAGGCGGTGACTGGCGGCGGCGGCGGACCGACCGGTAGTAGCGGTTTAGGCGGGCGGGTTGTGGGGGGGGGGTGGCGGCGGCGGCTCGGCTACCACGCTCATGGGGCCCTGGTACTGCGGGCCGCGGAACCCTAACCGCTGCCATTGTTCTCCGCGATTCGTTTGTCCTCGATTCCGGTGTCGCCCTCGTTCTCGGACGTTTTTCAGCATCACACGCGTACGGACCGCGAGTCCGCGGTCGCGGTCGCGCGGTCCGATCGCGCGCCGCCCGTGCGTCCGCAGGTAACCGCGGTCGCGGTCGTCCGCATGACTCCCTGGTGGCCGGCCCGTCGGAAACGGCTCGACCGGGACTGGCGCACGCGCCGCCGGCCGACCGGCGTTCGGCCGCGGACCGTCCGCGCATGGCGCCCTGGTGCGTCGGAAACGCGAACGCGCTTTGTTCGCGGCCGGAAAAAACCGCACGACGACGCTCGTCCGCGGAGAACGCCGCGGACCGAAGCCGCATGAGGCCCTGTTCAATGGAAATCGTAAACGCGACCGTCGACAATGTCGACGCGGTTGTTATTTATATTAGGTTAGGTTATTCGTTATTATTATTAGGTTATTCGTTCCGCGCGCGTTGTTCAGCGCGCTGTGACGCGGAATTTCGACGGTAAAATCGCGTTTAAAGAAAACGGACGAAACGCGCACGTTCAGAACGGTTTTAACGGGGGGAAAATACCGAAAAAGGCGGATGACGTTCCGAGAGCAACTGTAAGGTAAATTATTAGATTCCGAACGGAGTGGAGAAGCTAGTGTTTTTACGCACACAGTGATGTTTACTTATTTTTTTTTTTCCCCGTGAACGCTTTTTCGTAAGGAAATAGTCTGTTTAAAAGTCTCGGACGGCATAGTTTTGAAACCGAATTCGCCTCTAGATTGTTGACACCAGAGAGGAGGTCGTTTTTCGAATTTCTCGATTTCTTAATTTTTTTCGGGGAAAAACTACCAAAAATTTGACAGAAAAGACTCGGAAACCAACGTTTTTTGAACCAAACTATATGATTATTTAAATATAGATAGACAATCACACGAGAGACGTTTTGACGTAAGGAAATTTTGAAAATATGGAAAAAAAATTCATTTTTCTCTAACACTTTTTTTCTCATTAACTATTTTTTCTTTTATTTATTTATTAGATAAAAAAAAAGTAAAGTGAAGTAAAATGAAGTATAGACAAGAAAACCGAAAAAATACTTCACATAACGGGTATTCTTCACTCTTCGGGTCAGATACTCTTGGTAGTTGTGTTGAAAATGATAACTTTTATAGTTCTTCATGTTATTAACTTCTTTCGCTGAGAATCGTTTTATTGAAGAAATGATTTATCGTTTCTTTAAAGTTCTATTCACCCACCAAGAGTATCTGACCCGGGGAGCGAAGTATGTCCGGCTTTCTTGTCTTTATTTATCTTTGTTTTACTTTGCTTTACTTTATTTTATTTTATTTTTGTTTTTAAATAGGTAGTTGTGGGACTCGAATAATAATAATAATCGTTTTATTGTTATTACTGTTTAAACGTTACTAATTGTATGCTGCTTATCGTTATTAGATATTACAACGTAATTAATTTTTTACATTTATAGTTATTAGAAATTTAAACGTTGTTCATTGTTTTTCGTTATTTCTCAATCGGTTCGTCTAAAGTCGGTACTAATGATATAACAGTTTCTCAAAATTGAAGTGGTTTTTCGAGATAACTAATATCTAATAAAACTCATATCAAACAAAACGAAAATACGTTCAAAAAGTTTCACCTTTAATATTTTGTTAATCCCAAAGGGTTTATTTTGAATTGTGTTTAAAGATCGACGGTTCAATATTGACTTCATTGTGAAGCTGTAAGATGATAATGTTTTTCGTGTATGATATTTACTTTCGAGCGCATAATACTGAAGTGACGGGATTAATACGGAAAATTAATGCACCTATAATATATCATAATATTTTATCGAATCACTATAACCCGTCACTGCACAGCAGTTTTGTCGCACGATCTCCGTGACTCGGCAACGGTACCGCTACTTATTGGTTTTCTGCAATCGAACCGTCGTCACGGAGTCCCGCATATAATACGTATTATTATAATCCTTTAGATCCGACAATCGGCGCGGCGACCTTTGCGCGAATATTGGCCAAGTTACCAAGAAACTTTTCCGTCAGATTTACAATCGTTCCGCAGTGTATTGATATTTATTTTATTATTTACACTTAGACTGTAATACAGTGATTCTCGACCGCGATCAGTGCCGTATTTTGCAACGGTTATGTTAGGTAAGATGATTCTGAACGAGAAAAGTTAATAATATCTTGTAATATAGAGAACAATATAATAGTTGTCATTTTCAACGCACCCACCAAGAGTATCTGACCCGAAGAGCGAAGAATATCCCTGGTGCGAAGTATGTCCGGCTATCTTGTCTTTACTTTATTTTTTTTTTTTTTATCTAATAAATAAAGGAGAAAATTAAATGAGAATAAAAAAGTATTAGAAAAATATCCATATTTTTTTTTTCACATTTTCAAAATTTTCTCTCGCCAAAATCTTTTTTATATAATTATCTATCTATGTTTAAATTTTCATAAACTTTGGATTAAAAAATGACGGTTTCAGATTCTTTTTTTGTCAAATTTTGAGTAGTTTTTTCCAAAAAAAAAAAAAATTGAAGAATTGAGAAATTAAAAAAATGACCTCTCTAAAGTACCAACTAGAAGAAAATTGGGTTTCAAAAAGTTATTTATCGAGACTTTTGAACAAGTAGATCCGTACGAAAAGATTACTGTTCACAGAAAAAAAAAAAAAAAATCGGTTAAACGCTGTGATGACGTAGTGAAGAAATATCGTGGTCAAGGGTGACACAAATCAAAAAATGATCGAAAAACCACTGATGTAATATTATATCGATTTGACGCCGATGATAACGATACTGTTTCGCACCAACGCGGAGTGAATATCGAATATATTACGAGGGGGAAAACAAACGAAAAGTTTTTTTTTTATTTTGATAAAAATGTTCGTCTCTGCTCGCTCGGTAACACGCGGTGATTTATGCGATTGCGCGCGAGTTCTACGCGAGACATTTGGCGAATTATCGTTTTTCGCTTTTGGGTTCGTCGGCAACGGGTTTTCCCGATTTGAAAAACAATGATAAAAAAAAACAAAAAGTTTTTTCCGAACACATACCAGTGTCGATTTTTGTTCTTTTCATTTATAATATAGCCAATATAGGCGGCGGCGAGAGTCAAAGCCGATCAAAAGTTTTCCAAGTGCCGAAACGCGCGTTGTTGTCTGCACTTTGTTCGACAAACTAATGTAACGGGGAGTGAAAAAAAAAAACCAAAAAAACTCTCTAGAAGAATAAAATTATTATCGTTCTCGGTTGACGACCGCCGATCTAATTATCATCACTCGAGTGATTATACGGGCTAGTCGTAAACGATGTATTTATTTTGAGAATTTAAAAAAAAAAAAAAAAAAAAAAACTATAAAACTTTCTCAGTGATCGGCGCTGACAATGAACATCGGAATTCCAGTGTTTTTTTCCTTTCAATTCAATATGATTATTAGGGCTCGGATTTCAATTCATTTGCATCTTTTTTTTTTTGGATGTCTTTTGCAATGCTTTCCAATCTACAAATATGTCTCAAGTACTCAGTGTTCTAATCGCAAATTTTTTTTTGGAAAATTTTTTGCAATTTTAGCAGATTTTATACTTTGTTGGGCATTTTTTGACTTTTTAATGCATTTTTTTTTTTTAGTTTTTTAGGACATTTTTGATTTATTTCTCATATTATGACTAAGAAAACTGACTTATCAGGTAATCCGGTTTTAAATTAAACAAAGCTAAACATTTTTTTATTTTATATATGCCAAATTTGTTCACACCAAAACATTTCTCATATTATTTGCTACCTATATTGCAATTTTCATAAATTTTGAAAAAAAAAGATAGTTTTTGAGTTGTTTTTATCAAATGTTGGTTTTTCCAAATTTTGAGAAAACTGCAATTGTGAATTTTAAAAAAAGGGAAGAAAAAAAAGAGTTTATTTTTTGTCATGTTATGTGAAAAAAATTTTCCATCGTGTCGATTTTGTATTTAACGTGAAAAATAATTTTGAGATTTTGAAACGAACTTTATGCCAATTGGTAGTAGGATTTAATTTAATTTCATATTATGAACTATGAAAATAATTTTGAAGAGGCCAACGAGAAAAAACGTTCTATTTTTAGAATTTCATAGCATTGTTATATGAATTCATGTTTGTTTGGAAAGAAGAAAAAAGTTTGTGATTCACCACGATCTACAAAGGCTACACTACATTGCAGGATACAACTTAGCTTGTTTAATGCGTTTCCGCCGTAGAATATAGAACCCATCAGAAAGATAAATATATTTTGTTTCCTGTGTAAACGTTAACAAACGGGGGTTTTTTTTTTTTATCAGATGAAAATATTTTATTACTTTATATCCTATTTTACACATCATAGTATTAATTACATTCTATATATATATATATATATATTATGAAACAATTTAATATTTTTTCAGAGAAGCATCATAATAAATTAGTGCTCGGAATTTGTGCAAGCAAAAAAGGAAAAATATGCATGCAAATATGCGATCAAAATCATCATAAAAAATATGAAATATTCATTAAAAAATGTTAAACGTGCAAAAACATATTCAAAATTGAAAAAAAAATAGTATAGTAAAGTAAAGCAAAGATAAGTCAAATATAGACATATTTTTTTTTAAAACACGTGCGTTTATTAGAATTCCAAAATATACCTATACTAATACAGCAATTCCAATTAACTTTACAAAACAATTAACGAAATATTTTAAATATATTATATTTTTAACTACCTACAAAAATTGAATATTTAATGACGTATAATATATTTGGCAAAGGTCACGTCACCGTTATTATTGTCTGGCAGAATTTTCGGTGCTGTTTCGTCGGTAAAATACAATAAATCGTGCGATAGCTCGTGCACAGCACCTGTGACAACGCGAGACGTGTCGGCGTTTGATAATTATACAGGAACCCAACGCACCGAGTATACATTTCACTCATCCCCTCAACCCTCCCCCCCCCTAAGAGCCTGCAACCGTGATCTTGATGGATACATTTCGTGATTTTTGTCCCTCCTCGTGCCATGGCAGTGGTTATTATCACCAGTTCTGAGTGTACACTCTGTATACAGTGTGCCATATGTGTATTGCAATATAATTCACTTTAGCAAAAATTAAACGACTAATTTTGATTAGCAGTATATTTACAAAAATCACAACTTTTTTTATACTGTTATGACTAGACTTAGGGACTTCTAGCTCTAAAAGGCAGTAAAATATGCTTTAAAAAACAACAAAATACATACTAAATTATGCTCTTAACAATTGAACTGATATATAATATACTTAACTATTGTTTTTATTTTTTTTTTTTTGTTGACCGTTAAATAAAATAATTATTAATGATATTTAAGTTAAACTTTATGAAAAACTATCGATTAAATTCAATGCTTTTTTATGGAGCTAAAATTATTTTTTTCTTTTCAATATTGGCGTGATAATTATGTTGATACGGTTTCAGTTTCATATTCTTTTTTTTCAACTGTTACCTAATTATGTGTATTCACACGTTGTATTACCAGCTGAAATAGTTTTTCAATACTTACCCGAAACACGTGTACTTCAAACGAGTTCTGAGTGTAAATGTTTATTTTCAAATCTCGCGTAGAACACGGCAGTGCGAGTTTTTCTTCATCATTCGTGTACGTTACGAGCTACGTAATAAAAAACAATATTTGACTTTTACTGTATACGCAGGAATGACGTCAAAGCGTATGCGTTCTGTTGAAGAAAAATATAATAATATTGTTGTGCGTACAATAGTAAACTCACATATTTTTATTAAGTTATTACTAAAATATATATATACATGCAAAAGAGAAAACAGAAACGTGTACTTGTACTTACGGTTCGCGTCTGTTCACTTATTCACTGGCTTACAACAATAATTTGAGAAATATATATATATTAATTAATGTACATGGTTTGATCGTTATTGATTTGAATGTGAAGTGTTCAGTCAATAAAAATAGAAAATAAATAAAAATAGATTCGAGTCGGAACTCGATTGTTTACAAAGAAACCTACAACGGCTATAATGCATATTCCGAACACGAGTATACATTATTTGTTATTGAATTTTGTTGAACATTTTGAAATCGATTTTTTTTAAATAATATTTACATAAAATTGTATGAAATGAAATAAATTTTCGCTTTATTTTATAAGCGCGATTTCGAAGTATTTTGGTTATTTAAACAAGCAAACAATTTTGTTTTTTAACTTAATATTCTGATAGAGAATATTATATTTTTTGAAATTTCAGCTATTTAAGATTTTCTGTTTCCATCAATAAATTATTCGAGAGCTCTACGTATTATTATTATTCAAATTTTAGAATAGCGGAATAGTGGCAGTCAATTTTCGCTGGCCACCCGAATACTTCAAACGAGTTTGGTTTTTGAACTATAAATCAAAAAAATACAAATTTAATTACCAAATATATATATATATATATATGTATGTATTTTCTTCTAAAATATTGTGCCAAAAGTGGTTTAATAACGAAAACAAATTATAAGAGCTAAAAAATCATAGTAAAAATGAATTTATTACATAAAATTGTAGGGTTAGATTAATCATTCAGGTTTCGAAAAAAATTGCCTAAAAACCAGGACACACAAGGCAAAATTAAAGAATTATGTTAACGATTGGATTTATGCATTGTCGGAGTGTAGTAGCGAATAGCCCCCCCCCAAAAAAAAAAAAAAATTATAAATAAAAAAAAATAAAACAAAAAAAACAAAAAAAAAAAAAACGTATTCCAAAGACCACCGGGGTAGCGGC
>JAIPRM010002833.1:8315-28565 GCA_025469315.1 Stegophylla sp. TES_Ste_2020
ATAAAAAATTAAAATTATAAAAAAAAAAAAAAAAAAAAAAAAAAAAAAATGTAATGTAATGTATAAATTAATTTATTTTTATTTTTACTCTTACCCATAGCGTGTGACGTCACAAATCGTCAAAATATTCACTACCCACACACGACTCGGAGGGGTTAAGGACAATATTCACTTTTTCAACCTTAAATCACGTTTTTAATTTTCTTTAAAGTCAAAGATGTTTAAATTATTAGATTTTTTATATCCTGTCTATGAGTTTTTCATTTTAAATCCTAACATATTATGTATTTATTTGCATCGAGTTGCCAACAATTCGTTGATAACCGAGTAAATATTAGTTATTTGAATAATTTAATCATAAATAACATTTTATTTCTAAGTACACATAAATTATTTACCTACTTGTTCTTGTTTAGTATTTCCACCTAATGGATAATTAAATCTCGTTGATCATGATGACTTAAGTCCGAATTGGTGTGAACTAAATAAACTTAAAATAAAATGCAATTATGAATAGTAAAAAAAAGAAAAAAAAAGTAGAAATATATTATACCTAACAAATGCTATTATATAATGTTTAAGAAATTTAAAAAGTATACAAATATATGGTATTAATCAAAATATATGAATTTATATGCAAATATGATTATTTTTTTAGTGTCAAAATAAATTTCAAATACAGTGAAAAAAAAAAAAAAAAAAATGTAAAAATAGACATTCATTTGGTGGTAAGTCCACAAGTCATTGTGGACACATAACACACATCATAATATTTATTTTAGTACAAATATTATTTTTCATTTTGATTATAAAATATAAATTAAACGCGAGCGAAATAATGTGTTTAGAAATTTACATATTTTATTCGTATGTAAAAATTATATTAAAATTGCATTTTTTTTATCATGTCGAGGTAATTTTTTTTTTTTTTTTTTTTTTGGAAAGAACTAATATAATTTCACTGTTTTCCATCGTATCAATTTTGTCTAACCCCGCTGAATCGACTCGGGTTTCGTGTCGGAAAATAATTTCGAAATTTATTGGTGTGGCAAAAAAAAAAAAAAAAAAAAATAATAAAACGAAAATAATTCGCCTCTTTTTTTTCTTCTCTCCATATTATCTATCGACGACGACGACGACGACGACGACGAAGCGCACACGTGAAATCGTCTATTCCGGTTAACTGGAGGCGAAACACAATGATGATGACGACGGGGAAAGGGGGGGGGGAGGGAGTGGTGGGACGATGCGAAATATGAATGTATTAAAATAATAATAATAATAATATATATTAAAACGAGTTTAATATATTCGGGTTAGTCGGTAAAGCCACAGCGGAGGAAAAAAAACGTCAGCACCGTGGACGAATACAACAGTAAAAAAAAAAAAAAAAAAATGCATGCTTCCTCCCACCCCATCTCATCACACAGTCGCTGACATTATGTGAGCCCGAGCGCGGAGTGACGTTAATTTTTATTTTTTATTTTTTCCCTCATCATCCTATTTCGTCGAAGTCTCTCGGGGGAAACAGCTCTATAAAATACATTATTATATTATTAAAATAATATAACACCGCCGCCGCCGCCGAGGAGGATCGACTTTTCCTCGGTCGATAACGACGATAATAATAATAATAATAATAATAATAGTTATAAAACACAATAGCCGGATAGAGTTAACGAGGGGGAAAAAATCAAAAACGACCCCGCGATAATTATAACCCACCACCACTGTCTACTACTATTAGGTACTAAAAACTCAAGGGGTGCGAAATACTGGTGGTGTAGTGCGTGAGCGTACGTATATTAATTTGCTAATGGAGCAGATTTGATATTGCGGGGGGGAAAAAAAAAAAAATGGTGGAAAAGTGAAATCTGCTGCAGTGGTAGGCAGACAACAGTGTTGGGAAACGATTAGATAATAATGTATTTTATTCGGATAATTTTCAACTTAGTTAAACGTTTGACTAGATAAAATTCTAGTTATTATCTAAACGTACCACATCAACTAGATAGTTTGTTTTAATAAATTAAACGAAAAAAATTAAAAGAAAAACATAACTTTCAAATAATATCCAAAATTTATTCAAAAAAAAAAAATGATATGATATCAATATATTTTAAGTAATAATAACAAACACACAAAGAATTCACTTTTTAACATAATCTTTATATATATATATATATAATATATACACTCTGTTCTAATTAAACTATCTGTCTTATTATATGTCTATGTAAAACCAATTTTTTTTTTAATTTTTACATTGTAGTGGTTAAGGGTATTTTTAGATGTAATTTTTTTTTCCCCGTAATTCGTTGAAAATATTTTTATGATCTCTTATGAAAAATCACGAATATTTTATTTTATAATAGTGAACGGGTTAAACCCTTTTGAAATTATTACAGAACACATGAATACAATACATATATTATAATAGAAAATTTTAGTTAACTTAACAATTATGACAAAAATTGTAAAGTAAGACGTTAAAGCAAACTAATATTGAAAAAAAGAAAGAAAAAAATTGAACAGATGATAAAAATTAAAGATCAATAGAGGGATCCTCATTGGTCAATAACATTAAACGCCTAATTGGCTCGTTTTTCATACAATTATTCGAACATATATGGACATGGAAAGGAACATTAGAACATTAGAATATGCTCTGAAAATTATATATATATATATATATTAATAATCGATTTAATATAAGTGAAGTATATTAAATATTTTAATTATTTAATTAAATCGTTTTAATTAAATACATGTTTGCTTAATGTAATTTAATTACATTACATTATATACAAGTCTTATCGTTTGTCCGGCGTTTCTCCTATACTAAATTAAGTTAAAAAAAAAACCGAATGTCACTCTTTAACACATTTTACAATAGGCTAATATTATTTTTGAAAGCGATCACACGCATGTGTACATTAATACTTTGACAGTATGATACTGATTTTGACATTTCGTTGTGTTTCAGGTACGTATCTATATTTTTCCAGTTCAATAATCGGTTTGGATCGATCCGTGATCGAACGCTGTCCGGTTGTGGTATATTATGTATTTTAGTAATTTTATTTTGAAAAAAAAATGTTAGGTAAGTTTTCTCTTCGTTCGGAAGAAGAAAAAAAACTACTGGAAATCAATGAACATAATATGTACTGTTAATGATAAACAAAAAAAAAAAAAATAATAACAATAATGGAAAACACCATTTTGAGTATAGAGAAACAAAAGTGATTGTGATAAATCTTAAGGTAAAAAAAAAAAATAATAATAAATAAAGCATTTATCAAATTTAGTATTGAAAATTCGATTATTTTTCGTGTTCCGTCAGAGAGTTATCAGATCGGACGTATAAAAGTAAATTAAATGTTCAGCTAGTTTACAAAATTCAAAATTATATTATAGAGAAAAATAAAAACGTTATAATTTAAAAAAAAAAAAAGAAATAATCAAAGTTTTACCCAATATTAATACAACATTTTTTTATTTCTGACCGATTTCGTGTTACCATAACGAAACAATAGTAAATGCTTAGCCATATTGTGTTACGAATAAATACATATTAATCGGTATCTATTAAGCTCGACGTAATTGAAACAAAGTCCGAATAGTTTTTGAATAATAAATAATTGTATCGAGTGTTGTGTGCAGAAAAATAATAGCTAATGTACACAAGTTGTCTTTTATCCTGAATCGGAGAAAATATTATCAAGCGCACTTTAGACTACCTACTAACCTAACCTAACCTGACCTCAGGTGAGTTTTGTTTTAATCAACTATAAAAAAAATATGATTCTTTTTTCATTATTCCAATCGGTATAAACTTGAATTTAAACTATACAAAACATTTCATTATAGCTTAATCGATAGCCATTTAGTGTCATTACACTAATCACTGTGATAATTATCCCAATTAATTAACCGACGCATATTATTTATGTTACTGTAACTGAGGTTTTAAATGAAAGATCTCATTATGGTTTTACATTGGTGTTTATTTTTCCTTATTCCCACCGCCCAAAAAAAAAAAAAGTAATTTTCCATCATCACTATACCCCCTCCCTCGATTGTAAATCACTTATATAATATATAACTCATATTCAATCGGAACGGAATCGTTATAAAAGTCAGACATACTTCGCACCATGGGTATTCTTTACTCCATGGGTGGGCGAGTTGAATTAAAAAAAAATAATAAATAAATCATTTCTTCGATAAAACGATTCTGAGTGAGGCTTCAGTTAATTATACAAATCAATGAGTTGTCAGTTTTATATTGAATAATAATTATTTTAATTAATTGTTAAATATTTACATTCCATTCGAAATTCGTCTATAACAAGGCATTGTTATACACGATTTAAGCAATATTGCTTTTGGAATAAGTTGTAACAGAGTACTCTGTGGCCATTTCTCGTTATTCGTGAAATTCGTCTTCCGTGTTATGAAGTTTGAAGGTATTTTGATTGAAAACGTGCGCTACTGATTTTTGCAAAAAAAAAATGTAAATAAAATTTGACTAATATACGAGTAAACTGATATACGATTTTCCACCCTAAAAACGACAAAAAAATTTAATGAGCTACTAGGAATGTACCAACTAGACGAAATTTTCTATCTAAAAAATATTGAACCATTGAACCTTTTTATAACTTGTACACATAAAAAAAAACAAAAAAAAGCCGGACATACTTCGAACAATGGGTGTACTTCGCACGACGGGTGGTATTCTCTTGACGGGCGTATTAAATTTTAAAGAAACGATAAATCATTTCTTCAGTAAAACGATTCTGAATGAAGGAAGTAAATAAAAAAAATTTCAAAAAATGTCCAAAATTTTTTTTCACATTTTCAAAATTTTCATGCGCCATAATCTTTTTTATAAGATTTTCTATTTATGTTTAAATTTTCTTAAAATTTGGATCAAAAAATGATGGTTTCCGAGTCGTTTTTGTCAAATTTTGCGTAGTTTTTTTAAAAAAAAAAAATTGAAGAATTGAGAAATTCAAAAAATGATCTCTTTAAAGTACAATCTAGAGGCAAATCCGTTTTCAAAAAGTTATTGATCGAAACTTTTGGACAAGTATTTCTATACGAAAAGTTGTACACTGGAAAAAAAAAATAAATAAAAAAAAAATATAAATAAATAAATGAAAATAAAATAAACATCATTGTAAAAACACTAGCTTCTTCACTTCATTCAGAATCTAAAATTATTGAAAATACAATTTTTTTTGCTCCAATCAGAATCTAATATATTTGAACATTTTAAATTACATTTTTTTACTATTTGAATTCAATCAATTATTTAGATTTACATTCTTATTGACTTATTGCAGATTTTCTATAGAATAATCCACTGGTACGTTTTTTTTTTTCTAACCTGATTTAGCCATAAATTATATTTCCTAGTTAAAAAGTAAAATATTTACCTACTCGTCAAAACTGACTATTACATATATTTTCGCTTCAGTCGAAATCAAAAATAAAACGTTTTTCGGACCTTGAACTCGGATCATTTAAAAACAGTGTAGAACAAGGGTTCTCAACCTGGGGGGCACGCCCCCCTAGGGAGGTGTTACAAAATTTCAGAAGAGGCATGAAAATATTCACATGAAACCACATTTCAGAACACGAAAATGTTGTTTATGGTTATCTATATTTTGTTTTTTTATAATTATTATTATTATTATTTTTTTTTGTTAGTAGGTATGCGACTATCGGTCATCATTGCGTAACATCTAACAATACTATTTTCAATAACCTGAAGAATATTATTGAACTATTAAATTATTATTCATGTTAATACCCAACATTAATAATTAAAGCCATGATGTATTTATGTAATATAATGTATAATATATATTTTGTACACAGCATATTTTATAATTAAATCTTATAGTAGTGGGAAGGGGGGCGTGACTCCATACAATAGTATAAAAGGGGGCACGAACCTCAAAAGGTTGAGAACCCTTGGTGTAGAAAACGTTGGATTTATAATATATTTAGCTTGGAAATAATATTTCGCATCTGAACTCGAGAGGTTAGGTTCGGAGAAGTAAAAAAAAAATAAATAAATAAATAAATAAAAGCGTGTAATAAAATAAAAAAAATACGCATAACGTACGCGATGATTTTAACGACGTTAAAGCGCGTGAATTATTCAGCGGAGCGGAAGTTTCTGGAAAAAACCCCCCGGGAGTCTAACCGTGTGTTTCTACAACGCGATAATATTACGTCATATTATATTATTATTATTATTATTATTATTATTATTATTGTACGTACAGAGAGCACATCGGCTCGCAAATACGGTGTTCCCGCTGTGTCCGTCCGTCAACACACTCGTGTCGTTGACGCGACGTCGTTAACACTATTTTCCGATTTCGACGGCGAAAAAAAAGTATTATTATTATTATTATTATTATTATTACTAGGGCTAAGGACTTATATAGCTCTAAAAAAAAACTTTAAATATGTGCATGCATTTATGCTCTAAAAATGTACCAAATATGCTAAAATAATCTCAAAAATAAAACATACATTTTACTGTAAAAACTCGAAATATTTAAAAATTGTATTCCATATTAATATATTATTTTAATGTGTATTTAATAATTCTTCATTTATTATTTATGAAATTTCTTCTTCTTCTTCTTCTTTTTCTTTTTTCAATCTTTATTCTCTTTAAGCTTACACACTTAAACAAATGTCAAATAATATAATATTCAATCTTTTCGGGTATTCAGTAGAAAATTTTCCAATATCGAGAAAACTCAAATTAAATATTGAAAAAAGAGCTAAATACGCAAAATATGCAAATTAAAGAGAACTGCATACAACTGCAACTGGTGTTATGAAACGCATTTTTACATTGCTTAGCTATGTTTCGGATGATTTTTGAAAAAACGTGCTAACTCCTATAAGTCCTTAGCCCCCTAATCATTACCATTTGGTTGCTCTTTCCGTCGTGTCACGACTAGAAAAAAGCACAAATGCTTACAAAATCCTAATTCTAGTAATGATTTTATAGTAATTATAGGTATCCTTTCGAGTACGTTTTTTAAGAATAAATTTTGGAAAAATTTCACTCAAAATCACAAATAGAGAAGGCTGGGCGTAAACAAGTCGAAGAGTTAAGCTAACATTTTATTAACTTAACTCATTACGGTTGATATTTGATTAACTTAACTTATCAATAATATTATGTTAACTAAATGAATAACGAGTTAATTTCTCTAATAAAATACCATTAAGGTAAATCTAATAATAAAAATTTGGGTATACGATTTTTATAAAATGCACTACGATTCAAAACACGGGAAACACTGGATTTTAATAATAATATTAGCTTAACTCAAGTCAATAATTTAAATCTTTTTTTTTTTTTTTTTTTTTTTTAATTCAACTTTTAACTTAATTGCGGTTAACTCAAAAAATAATTAACTTATAAACTCGTTAACTTGATGGCTTTGTTAAATAACTTAACTGCGAGTTAAAACTATAAGTATACTCTTCCCCAGCCTTGGAGAAATAAATATCAAAAATTGTGGAAAAAATCAAAATGAAGTTTTGTACATTTTATTCTCTAAATACCACACATAATGATCGAATTTATAGCTGATTCGTTTCAGATCAATACAAAAAAAAAAAAAAAAATACTCCATCGAAATTTGAACTCTAATCATTATTATTGGGCATAATATGTAAACTCCCCTAAATTTAGGTAAATTCCTCTAAAAATTAAAATGCTTATCTTTTTTTTTCTTTTTAAATAGTAATTTCCCCTAAAATTTATTTTACTACCCTATTACTTTTATCTAGACTCCCCTAAAGTGATTTTGCTACTGTATTACTCATAAATGTAAACTTCCTTAAAATAATTTTGCCACGAAATTACTCCCAAGTAGATTCCACTAAAAATTTATTCAATTATTATCAGAAATTTCAGCAATTATAGCTACTTTTTATTTTATATTATAGTAACCAATAAGACGTTATTATATTAGATCCAACAAGTGTTTGAAATTCATAATTGCTTATGAAATCTAACAACCAGAAAATTGTATTACAATAATTAGACATAGATATTTAAAAAAAAGATTAATTAATTTTAATTAATTTAATCCTATCGAAAAATACCTAAAAAGTGTAATGTTAATATTACACTTCAGGGAGTTTACATATTATGAACATTATTAGAAGCAAAATAATTTTAAGGGTAGTTTACATATGAATAATATGTAGCAAAATAATTTTTAGGGTAGTTTACATCAAAGTATAATACAGTAGCAAAATAATTTTTAGGGGAGTTTACCATCTCCCTTATTATTATTTATTCCGACTATTACACAGACCTTCTCGTCGTCATGCTGAACGTAAACAATAAAACCGTTTTGTCAACATTCTATTGCCAACCAAATTATTATTACATGATCTGCGTGCCCACGTATATTCGTGTTTCTATCACAATAATTATTATTGTTATTATTAAACGCGGTAATTATTATTAGTGTTTACCGGATTCGGTGCAGTTCTCTGTTTTGGAATTATTATTCGAATTCGTTTGCCAGTGATTCGACCTGTAACACACTCTCAGAATCCGCGGGATGTTTGTTCATCGTTCTGGCGTAGCTCTCAAAACGCACTTTTCCTCTCTCTCTCTCTCTCTCTCGCTTTTGTTTCGACTCTCGAACAATGATATAAAATATGTAAACAAAAACATGCACTCGTACAAAATTATTGTCACTATGTCGTCAATCCTCGCACAATAGCGCAAAAAAAAAAAAAAACGGAAGTACATTTTTTTAATCACGTAATTGGCAAACACGAATATCACGTGTTTTCTACAAGTTGTCGTAGTACACAGTAGTAGTAAAAAATTTAATGTTTTCTTATAATATGATTTCATGGTAGTGATGTTAATTTTAAGGAATTTAATTTCGTGAGAAATTTCTGAAACGTATAGAATACAAAAATTTTTTTCTCTTAAATACAACTTAGATTATTGTCTATTGGTCATTGGACATATATTTGTTAAAATTAAAGTCGAAATTATTTTTTAAATTTAAAATTCATTTTTATCAGTTTGACTCGAATATTTTATAGGATGACATCAAATTTCAGCAATTTGATTTTGAAGAAATTTCAACACGTTTCAAAAACATTACGAAATGTTTTTTTTTCTAAACACAACCGCAATTATTTATCTATTGGTATTAGACATTAGTTATTGGACATTATTTGGTAAGATTTGAAAATTGAAAATTTTTTTTCGATTAGTTTGACAATAGATTCTTTTTCTCTTGCATTTCACTTCTTTTCTCGTAGTAAAACAAAATTTTCGGTTTGGTTCGGTTGACTTCTTCACTCAGGTCCGCCAAAACTCGACCGATTTACTTTCCAAACCGATATCGTCGTTTCGCAAAATGATTGCAAATCGGTTTTCACAATAATTATTCGCAAATCACCTCCTCCCCCACTAGGTAAATAATATTGGGAAAAATATCATTATTGATTTGTTTAGATGACGTGTCTCAAAATATATTCAAAACTCGAGTACGAAAATTTACACTAATGAGAACACAACAATAATAATTATTAGGCCGAAGAACTTATAGAAGTTAGCATGTTTTTCAAAAATCATTCAAAACATAGCCAAGCAATGTAGAAATGCGTTTCATAACACCAGGAGTTGTATGCACTTTTCTTTAATTAGCATATTTTGCATATTTATGTATTTTTTCGATGTAAGTGCATATTTCACATATTTTTCAATATTTCATTTGAGTTTTCTTGATATCGGACAATTTTCCCGTGAATAACTGAAGAGATTAAAATATATTATTTGATATTTGATTTTTTTTTTTTTTTTTAAATGTAAGCTTAAAAAGAATAAAAAATTTTAAAAAATCAAAATTCATTAATAACAGAAGAAGAATTAATACTATATTATATATAATACAATACAATTTTAAAATATTTTAAGTTTTCACAGTAATATTAATGTTTTATAAGAGATTATTTTAGCATTTTTGCATATTTTAAGGTTTTTTTAGAGCTCTTAGTCCCTAGCCCTAATAATTATTAACGGGGCAGTGGTGGTGTAATATTATTACTTACACAATATACGTTTTAACGCGTAGTGATGGGTATTTAATCGGTGTAATAATAATAATAATAATACAACATTATGTTCTCTATAACACGGACAATCCATTATTCCATCGTATCGGTTTGAGACGAACGCCCGCAGTGCACTTATAACATAATAATAATAATATAACGTATAACAAATTATTAGTTATATCGACGATAAATAGGCCGTGTCCATATTCCTCCAAAATTCAAATTCAATTTTCCTCCACTTCCTCCAAAAAAAAAAAAAAAGCCTATCCCGTTTTGCTCCACTCAGCACTCAATTACTTACTGTTGTTATTTAACAAATTTTCAAATCATTGATTTTTGAAAACACTGTGACGTATATTATAATAAATTTATTTTAATATCGTACGAACTTGATGAAAAAGAAAGAATAAAAAAGTAAATAGTTTGTAAGTACAAATCAACATGTTATTAATTTATAATTATCATGTTTTTATTTTTATTCTATTATGGCTGTATACATTTATAGTAAAATACAGTGAATTTAGAAAACAATAGGTAAGTACTAATATAAAAATTTAAAATGAAAAATGAGAAGTTTGATAAATAATAATCAATCTTCGTCTATAGACATAGAATATATCTAATTGTAGAATTATATAAATTTTAAAAAGGTATAAAGAAATATCAAATGTTTTATAAATAATAAGTCGTTAATAAGTCGTACCTAAAGTGAATTGTAGATAGGTATATAAAAATTAAATACTAAATATTTTTGTAATTATTTGACATTTTCCCAAAAAGCGTAAACCCAAAAACAATAGAAGCAAATGCAATATTTTTATAATATTTATGTACAGATCAGTTTGAATTTCAATAGTCACTGTTAACTACTAGTAATTTCTCTTTTTTCCAATACCTTCTCGGCGTTTATTTGCCATTATAATCTTTGGACATTTTTAGTGTTTGAATATTTCAAATTTTACAATATATTATATCTTTCGAAGCAGGGAGGAATACAGGAGGGGAACTGCCTCATCGTCCATGAAAGTATATCATACACAGTTATTTCAAATGTTTGTCCAATTACATAAAATGTATATCAGTAGAAAAATTATATTTGGAGGAATATGGACAGTGGAGGAAAATGGTCATACAAAAATACAAAATTATGTATACACAACTCAATTTGTATGAAAAATAATTATATTAATTGTTCATGCTTAAGTATTGAAAGAGTAAATTCAATTAAATATCTAGGACTATTCATTGATTCCAAATTAAAATGGACTAATCATATTGATTATGTTGTTAAACGATTATTATTATTATTATTATGCTGACCTATAACCGCGTACTGGTCTGGGGGAGTTTTTCTACCGCGTTATATCGATGATGATGATGATAAATACGCGTCGTCTGCTGCGCTGTTGTAGTCGTACGCGGATAATCAATCTATATGTTATATAGCGCGAACTGTGCGGAGAAATAAAACCGGGAAAAATTGCCTCGTCTCCCCGGATAATATTATATAATATATCGACTAGAAATAGCGCGTTGCTTCCTGACGGTTGTTGTATGAAATCTTAATCGGACCTATGTTATATTATTATGATCGATACGCGATTGTCTGTAGAGTTGCTGCACCGCACACAAGACGGATGGCAAAATAAAACGCACTTTGTGCCAGCAGCAACGGCGGCGGCGGCGGCAGCAGCGGAGGCGTAGAGTTAAAATGTAATAATGAAGCGGACGAACGGGATCCGGGAAACGTAACAATAACGATAATAATAGTGTAATGGTATATGTATATGGTTAATACGAGAGAACGTATTTCGCAATGTTCATATAGAGTGGAAGTAGTCGTAAACGAAACGAAACGCGATCGCTCTCTCGCATTTTGTTCAATATACACGTATTATAATGTTTATATCACGTGAATATTATATAATATCGTTTTGTATCACGTGTTAAATCACGACAGTGCAGTTTTCGACATTGAAGGAAACGCGATTTTCGATCGATCGGAATCGGACGAATAATATTTCTACCGTCTTATTACCTACTACTAGTGTCAGGTTTCGGTTGATACACGTATAAAACGTTTTATACTCAATACGTATAATACGCGTTAAAAACGTATAAAACGCATTAAACCTAAATCCAACGAGTTATCTCGTAAAATATTCAATTTATAATTTTTTGTCCGCGGAAGTGGTCACACTGATTGGTGATAATACGTCTTTCTCGTGTGTTGAATTCACGGATTAAGATACATTTTTATTAATTATATCTTTAAAAAACAAAATACGAATAAAAAAAAAAAAAAAAAAAAATGTATTAACACTAGGAACTATTATACATAATTACGATTTACAATACACACATTTTAGTATTCGTCTGTCATCAGTAATCATAATAATAATTAAATTCAAACAATTTAAAATTTTAATGCACGATAATTGAAATATAAATTAACTGTATTAGTAAATTAATTAATTAATTACTAATAAAGTTCATTTATATTTCAATTGTTATTCAATAATCATGCGTTATAATTAAAAATTTCTTGAATTTAATAATTATTATATGGAACTGATAAATACTAAAATGTGTGTATTATTATTCATTGTATTAATAGTTAGTACATATATTTTTATATTTTTTTCATTTGTATTAAAGTCATAAATTATAGTTAATGAAAGTAGTATTTCCTAATGTAGTTCATTTATATATGAAGATATTTGGTACTAATTTGTATTTTATTTTAAATATAATATAATATCAATATTCATAAAATATTTTTAGTAATTTATACACTAAAATTTTTCAAGAAGTATTATACGTATAAAACTAAACGCATAACACATATGTATAATACAGTATAATACACACGTATAATACGTTTTATACATTAACGTATTATACGTACCCAACCCTGACTAGTATTATTACTGCGTGCGCATAGTCTCTGTGCGGCGCACACTCTGAGAGACGCGCGTCGAATAATATGATACGATAGTGTATGCGGATATTATTATTTTTGTAATATTATTGTAAAAGTGGAACCCGAAGGAGGAAAAAATTGACCGCGTGCGAGTGTATTACGTAGCGGCGGCGGCGGCAAAAGGGCTCGAAAATGATCGATCACGTTGTTTGGGCACTGTATATCATACATAAGTACAACGCCTAACGGTAATAATAATATAATGTGGAAGGCCTAGAGAGGAAAAATAACATAATGTGTACTTGTGTGTGTGTGTGTGTGTGGGGGGGAGGGCTGATTTGATAGGGGATGATCCTTGCCAACTGTCACTCTTTTTACAATAATAATGTACTCTTATGTCAATATTTAACGCCGAAATGATCATAATATATAAATATATTGACTTTACTTATAGGCGTAGGTAAGGGGGGGGAGATTTGGAGGGTTCAAACCCCTCTCCCATTGATTAACTCCCAATTGAAAAATATTTACAGTTATACGAGTATATTGTGCGAGAGTGTATTAAAATTTTGGATAATAATATCAAAAATTAAAAATTATATTAGATAAAACCTAAAAAAAAAAACACAAGGTAATCCCCAAATAGTATAATTACGCCAAAAGGAATCAGTTTTTTTTTTTTGAAAAAATGGTCGTTTGTATTACACATAATAAGAACTCAGGTCTTAGAGCATATTATGACATAATAATAAGAATTTAGCGATTTATATAATTATTGTACCAACATAATCACGTAAAAATGCATATAAAAATTCCAAAAAAAAAAAAATTTCAGTGACACTAGTACTTGCGGATGGTCATTTAATGGTTTTCCCATGTAAAAACAATGCGATTTTTTTCAACCGTTTACATTCATAGTAGTCATATTTTGTTCTTTGATTTTATCATACATTAAGCAACGATCCAAAAATGTCCAGAACCATTGTTCTGTTTTGAATTTGAAAAAAATAAACAAAAAATGGTTGTGACTACCACGAATGACCATGGTGTGGCATACCGTAAATAACTTTTAGAACTTTATACATCCATTCCAGGATTTTCCAGGATTCTATCCCCGCATCCTTGGTCCCTGATAACTACGCCCCTGGCACTCGATAAACTATGAGAAACATCCTTCGACCGACGGACAACGAAGAGTAAAGCTATTCTGAACCCTACTACGCCCCTCCCTCTGTCAGTGTATACGAAAACCAAATTTATTGGCGATCGCCACTGAGGGACTCGGCGTAAACGAATGTGCAGAGACACGACTTTTGAAGGAAATCGTAATATTATATAATACATTGCGTTGTCGGGAAAAAGATAATGACACGATTAAGAAGCGCAGAAGAGTCGCCAAAACTGAGTGTTCGATTGTAGTTTTTTTTTTTTTTCTTTTTTTGGCGACCTTTTGAAATCCATTTTGCGTCCATTCATCCCTAGAGAGAGAACAGGTCTGATCTCCATGATGCCTGTCCTGTGTCGTATTCAAACGCGACTTTAAGGAGGGAGGGAGTGGAATAAATGTTGTCCGCAGCGGACGTCAAGTCAAAATTTATTGGCCTAACATACTCGTCGAAGTGGTTTTGGATTTTCGGTTTAAACACTTTGGACCCAAGTGCGCTGCAGTTCGACTCGTTAGGTTGGTAGTGCTCAAATAATAATTCAAAAAAAAATATACCTACGTATGTCAAATTAAAATAACGAAATGTTTCTGAAATTCTGTATTTATTTCGAGAAAAAATGGTGAAATCGTTTTTGAAAATGTTTTCCAATCTGTGCGCTTTACTATATTGTGCTAATGACACGCGGGGAAATTTCGATTTTTTCACATAATAATTTATACCGATTTTGAAAATCGTGTGGCAAACTGCGAACGTGATTCGAATTTTACATTTCCAAAGATTTTGATTGGAAAAAAAAAAAAATCGCCCATTCATTTGAATAAAATCGGTTTCAAATAAGAATTTTAATTTTATTATTCAACTTGTAACCTGTTCGTCGTGTAAAAAACATAAATGCGACTAGAGGGATGTTAGAGACCCCTAGACACACAACATTTCCAACTCAAAAATTCAAACGCTCGTTCTTGATTTTTACATCGTGTATTTTTTCCGATTGGTTCTTTTGTTCGGATTCATTATTTACTACAGTATTTATGCTTTAAAATATTTTATTTTAGATTCGTCAATCAAATCGAGAAAATAATGATTATCGTGTAAATATCATTATGAATGACATCTTTTTTTTTATATATATATATTTTAAACAGTTTTAATTTTAATTTTTTTTTTTTTTTCACCAGTTTATTTGTTTTACGCCAAAAATTTACTCAACCAAATTTATCGAACACCACGTGACCTATAATAATTATACGAAAAACGCGTTACGTGAGTCACGAGGGGTAGGGATAGGGGTGGTATCACACGCCCCCGACACACGACGAACATGAACTCGGATCGAAGTGCACGTAATGAATATGCGATGCATTCAGACACACACACACACACACACACACACACACACTGACTTGGATCAAGTTACGTGACATGCAGCAAATACATTATGCACGTTTCAATCGCGGTTCGTCGTCGAGTCGTGTAAATAATTATTTTACATTCCGTCACTCACCGAGTATCTTACAATCAAACCCCCCACCCCCACACACTACACGCTACGTGCACACAATATTCGTCTAAAACACACTATTCGAATGTTTTCGACTACACTTTTTCTGAGTACCAAAAATTAGTGCTTTTACAATTAGGAGCTTTTTTTTTTTTACATAAGAGCGGAGTGAAGAAGCTAGTGTTTTTCCATCGAATTTTTTATTAATTATTATTATTATTATTATTTTTTTGTATTTTTTTCTCGTAAACACTTTTTCGTTATGGAAATAGTCGTCAAAAGTTTCAATCAGCGACTTTTTGAATTTTAATCCTCTGCGTGGTACATTTGAGAAGTCATTTTTCGAAATTCTCAATAGTTTTTTTTTTTTTTTCAAAATTTACGAAAAACTATCTTATTTTAATCCAAAGTTTATATAAAAATTTAAATATAGATATGATAAAATATGAGAAACGTTTTGGGGCAAGAAAGTTGTGAAAACGTGGAAAAAACACTTTCCACCCCCCCCTTTCCTATGTTTACCCTCGGATTCGTACGCAAGACTTTTATTACGCTTCAGCGAGGACCTCCATTTCACTGAGTAGTGTTGAGCAACGATGAATAGTAAAAAAATGTGATCTAGATTAAGAAAAATCGAATATTGTTTCAAGCGCATAAGTATTGATCCAACGGCTAAGTAAAAATAAGATCACAGTACCCTAGGAGATCTCTGATGAAAATCGGATCAATTTATGAGCAAAAAATATGTTAGAGACAATACTATCAAATTTAGTTTTTATATCTCAGAAACAAAAAAAAAAAAAAAAAAAAAAAAATGTAAATTTTGACCCTGGCGTCCGACTATTTGAGAGAAACGAACAACAACGTGACATTCAAGTCTAAAAAATATCCATAAAAACATATTCCCTTTTGGTGGTGCGTTTTTATTAGTAAAAATAGCAGTGATGACTCAGAAATTTATTGAATAATCGCGCTTTGTTAAATAAAGAAAAATAATTACACAATTATCACTTAAATCCATAAAATCGTAAAAGCCGCGCAAGAGGGGTTGTTGTAATAATGGGGTGATCGTGATTGAAAAAAAAAAAACTACCCCACGTATTTACGTTTCTCTAGAACTAACCGCATCGTTACCGCCGTCGTAATAATTGTACTCAAATATACATATTATTATTGTTCGCGAAACTCGTAGCTTTTGAAAAAAAAACATTTCGAGAATTCGTTTCGAAATTCAATACGACGATCGAGAAGATCGTCCGCGCGATATTGTCAAACGCTTATGCAAATTTCACGCCACTAAAATACCGAGAAACGCGCGTAAAAATAATTTATTCGCGATCATAACGCGACGACGTCTCGGAACGCGTTTGTTATTTAAATCCGATACGTTTTCAGTATTGTCATTGTCGTCGCGAATAGTAATCGCGTATCATTGTCGTTTCATGTTCGACACTGTGGCTGTAATTATTATTTTCGAATCGTACTTACCCCGTGAAAATCGAAATTTTCAATTTTAAAGCTACTAGTCTAATAAATTGTCGTTTTAGATTCTAAGTTGAAGCTATTGTTTTTTTCAACAATGTTGTTCATTTTTACTACTTATTCCCCCCCCCGCCCTTATTTTTCTGTGAACACTTTCGCACACGAATACTTGTCCAACGGTAAAATATGTTTTAAGATCAGAAATCACATACTCGACCGATACTTATAAACAATAGTGTTGTAAATGTAAATGTAAAAACTATTGGGGAAAATTTGAAGAAATGTACCCAAAATTTGTCATGAAAATACTCTCGAACAATGTCTTTTCGTTTAACGCAAACTTAAAATTTAAACTTAGATATATAGGTAGTGATGTAAATATTCATGAAAATTTTGAAAATGTTTTTGATTTTTCAAATTAATAGCTTCTTAGATAGTTAAATGAATCCGATCTACACTTTTGTATTAAAAACTGTTTATTAGTTACGTACCTACCTCAGTGTTTGTATAAAGTTTTTTAGACAACTCAAGGTTACGTGTAAAATTTTAAGACATTGAATTTCCATTCTATTTTTATAAAGTAGTTAAAATTATTTTTGTGTATTTAATGTAAATTCAACACTTCAAACGTAACAGTCATATTTAAGTTACCGTGTAATTTAATTTTCAAATCAATTAAGTAAATAGATAAAAATGGAACAGTATAAAAAAAAAAAAAAACATACAAATCTTAAGCAGCGTTTTGCTAGTTTATACTTATAAAAACAAATTTGTAAAAACATAATAAAAATCGAATAGTCTTTTTTTAGTTAAAAATAATAATAACACTAAAAAAAAACAATAAAATATTTTTGGCATCCAATTTAATTTTGAAATGAATTCAGTACACAACAATATTTAAAAACAGTAAAAATCTACTAACAGTCTTTTGACTTAATTTTGATAAAATTATCATACAATAAAATAATTGTTTTTTTTTTTTTTAAATAAACATAAAAATTAAAATTAGATTGAAAAAACAAATTTTCAAGCTTACATCACTAGGATATAGACAAATAATATGAGAAATATTTTGGTGCGAGAAAAAACTCTTTTTTTCCTAATCAAATTTTGATTTTTGTTTTTGGTAAAATTGTTTCCCCCCCCCCACGAATATCAGTCGCTATGGAAATGTTTTCTACAGGTGTTCGCAACATACGTATTTACATACGACAGGGTATGGTCGGTCACATCGGGGCTTACATGTAAATTCCATTTTCGGTACCGATTGGTGTGTACGTAATCGTTATTGATATTATTGCACCGCGTTGTACCTAATATTATTATTAATATCATTGCGACACATTTTTTTTTCATGTTTACACAACGATATGCCATTATCGTTATTAATATTTTCTATTATAATAATGTTATAACGTCACGTGATATTATCACAAATCGAATGGGGCGCTAAATCAGTTTGGACGACGATTATTTTTCATTTTCGACTCGTTAAAATTACAGCTGGGGAAGGGGTTGGGGTAACGTAATTGTCTATTACGGCTACTATACATCGTTTTGTGGCGGTTGAATCGTAAAAAGTAATTCAGCATGTTTTTCAAGTAAAGCTTCGAGTGAGAAATTTCAATTTTAGAAATAACAAAAAATTCATAAAAAGGTTTACTGATAAATATTAATTTTTGAGTTTAAAGCGTTTTTTTTTTTTTTTTTTTGATTTTATGGTTAATAAGAATTCAACGTGAACAATAAAGTCATGTATTAAAAATGTGAAAAATAATCGGTAAATTAATTTATTCACTCATGGTCTGAAAGCTTTTTTAGATTCTGAACGAAGTGAAGAATCTAGTGTTCTTACAATGATGTTTTTTCTGTGTACAACTTTTCGTATGGAAACAGTTGTCCAAAAGTTTCGATCAGCAACATTTTGAAACCGAATATGCCCCTAGATTGTACTTTAAAGAGGTCATTTTTTGAACTTCTCAATTCTTCAATTTTTTTTCTTTTTTTTGGAAAAACTACCCAAAATTTGACAAAAACGACTCGGAAACCATCATTTTTTTTTTTTGATCCGAACTATATGAAAATTTAAACAAAGACATAAGAAAAAGTTTGGCGCAAGAAAATTTTGAAAATGTGAAAAAAAAAATGTTGGACATTTTTCTAACCTTTTATTTTCTCATTTATTTTTTACATTATTAACACCCGTCAAGAGAATCCCACCCGTCGTGCGAAAAACACCCATCGTGCGAAGTATGTCCTGCTTTTCTTTCCTGAGACCCAATGAATATGTTTTTTACGTCGAACAACCTTTATTTTATATGAAGCCAAATTTTGAAATCTGAGCCTGTTTCAAATAATTTCGAGTTTCGACTTTTTCCAAAAAGGAATCGTGTGGATTCGATCGTTTTACAAATGAACGCGCCAATTGCACAATATTGTTTTTATCTAGTTTGTTTTATTTGCAATTTCGATTTTCAGGTGAGAAATACGAACCGGAGGAATCCGTCACGGAGCAGTACAAAACGCGCATGAAACTCACGATCAAGTCGGTGACGGCCGCGGATTACGGCACGTACAAATGTCTGTCCAGGAACGCGTTGGGAGACACGGACGGCACGATAAAAATATACCGTGAGTTTTCGATACGTTCATGTTACGTTTTAACGACGACGAGCGAACGCGAATGGTTCGAGGAGGGGAAGGCGGCCAAGTCCCTTGGTTAGATTTACACAATATCCCCGTGCATCAGAGGTTCCCAAACTGTGGGTCGTGATTAAATTCTTGGTGAGTCGCGTCAAATTTTAGATCCTGAGTGAAGACTGGATGAAGTAAATTTTAGATTCTGAATGAAGTGAAGAAGCTAGAGTGTTTTTACAATGATGTTTATTTTTTTATTTATTTATTTTTATTTTTTTATTTTTATTTTTTCTGTGTACAACTTTTCGTATAGAAATACTTGTCCAAAAGTTTCGATCGATAACTTTTTGAAACCCGATTCGCCTCTAGATTGTACTCTAAAGAGGTCATTTTTTGAATTT